>JAQFXM010003988.1:0-18395 GCA_034693345.1 Entomobrya multifasciata | reverse complement strand
TCTTCAGGACAAACCCAGTTGATTGGATCATCTTCTGTTGTTGAAGCTGGTGTGGTTGTGGTAGTCGTCGTTGTAGTAGTAGTTGTTGTTGTAGTGGTGGTAGTTGGAGTGGTTGTTGTTGTTGTTGGTGTTGTGGTTGTTGGGGTAGTTGTAGTGGTTGGGGTTGTAGTTGTTGTAGTAGGCCTAGTAGTAGTAGTTGTTGTTGTGGTTGTTGTAGTAGGTATTGGTGTCGTGGTAATAGTACAGTTGGCTACGGCGGGATGATTACAAATTGTGTTTGCTTGGTCCCACTCAGTACCGGGTGCGCATTTTATGCAACGTGCATCGCCACTAGAAACACGAAACAGTTGAATATATGCTTTTTGGCAAAAACATTTCTAAAAATAATCTACAACTTTAATATTAGCTTACTTGGAACACTCAAAGTATTGTGTACAGTCATAAGGAAACGGAAAATAGACAGGTAGACCAGGATCTGTGTCAGGACATTCTGGTGGATCCTACAAAAATAACAAATATTGTCACAAATGTTAAATGTGTAGTTATAATATAAGCTATCTGTAGTCCATATGTATCGTTTTAACTTACGAATAAATCTGAGCCGTCTTTACATCTATTGTAGTCTGGTGGTTGCGAAGTTTGAGATAATGTTTGTGGCAGGAATGAACCTGCGATAAGGAGTAGTCCTAAGCCTAAGACGATTTTCGGAAACGACATCATTTTTAAAAACGTGTTTGATTTTTCCACTATTCACGAAATATTTTGTGAAAAAATGAAAATCAAAGGAAGTTCAGATCTGCTTTTGGCTGAATTGGATTTTCAGTCCATATAGTTGATGAAGATGATGAATACTGATGATAAATTGTTGCACATGTATGGCTTATATAGCTATTGAAAATTGTTTGTGTGATATTAAATAACACTGATAAAAATGTCCGAGGATTGCATAAATTTATAATATGCGTCATTTATGTGCGCAAATGTCCACAAAATTATTAAGTTCATGGATTTTTTATCGATAATCGTTACAAAGATTGACAGCTACCGTCAGAATTTTTATAATCCCACGATTGTTACGTTAATATAAAGGTTAATTAAAAACTTTGATGTGACAGCAAATCTCCGGTAGGTTTTACTTTACAATGGTAGCCACGTGTATTTGCACAATATTCAATGCCAGTTATGAATGAAATAACTGATCGTCACGTATGTCATTGCCATCAATCATAATTGAAAACAGAATAATCAGTAAATTGGAATGTCGCAAATAAAGGTGGAGTCAACTTGTACAATCTAGCTATTGCTTACGTTGTTTGAATAAACCTACGTATTTCTCCGCTAATCTACTTACATTTTCATGTAAGGTAGTGTGCATAATCCTTGGTTTGATCTATGTCAACATGGTTAAGGTAAAATGAGTATTATACGATGTGGTATTCAACTCTGCTTTTATTCGACTCCACGCAAATCATTCAACTTTTGCCAAAGTTGAGTAAAGACACTTCATAAACGTAGTATGCTAGTATTAGCTATCAAAATGAAGCTCATGTATGGACCGTTTTCAAAACATGGATGAAACAGCTAGATAAAAGAGTTTGGGCAAAACAACTTAAAAACCGAAAGGTCAAATTTATCGTTTTGTGCAATAATGTTTGCACCCGAATGAATTTAGACTTTTAGAAAATTGTCCCATAGTGCTTTTATTAGGTAAATATTTCTGAACGTCAAAAAATTATGTTTTTTTAACATCAATATTATTTTGTGATTTTAAAGCCTCATAATTACATTTGTAGACATTTATTGAAGGCTAATCTTAGATTTTGATATAGCTCCTGCAAACGTACATTGCTTTCTATAAGGCGGAAACCGAAATTAAATAGCCTTAATTTTGGCAAGTCATGTACATCTTTAGGAATTTGGATTTTTAAAGAGTGACTGGGTTCTAAATCAAAATAATCAATTAAGATAACATTTAGTAAACTTTTGACATTTCCTAGCTCTCATTTGCTTTCCATGTCAAACGAATTGTTATTAGTAAAAGCAATTTATTGTTATAATAGAGGCATTTGAATGATGACACAAATATTTAAAAAAAAAGATTATTCATAGAGACAAAACTAAAAACCTTTTCACTATTTAATATTGGGGAACAGGTAAAAACGCAATAAAAGAAGACCATGATTAGTAATTTAATTTCCATCTGAATAAAAACCGGTCCTGGAATGAAAATTTGTGGAATTTGAAACTAATGATATAATCAATTATTGACTGAGACGGAAAAGTGCTTTAAAGAATGATTAACCTGTAAACGATACACGTTTCAATTATTGTTTTTCAAATTATAGCGCGAATATAGCCTTGACCGTTAAAGGTTTTTTATCATTGTGTATAAAATTCTACCAGTTCAAACATATAGTCGTCTAATATTGTTTGCTAGCAATTAGTCCTCAGCGGGTAATTTTACCGAAAAAGATAGGCACAGTTGAAATCGTTTTGTAGATAAGGCTGGCAGAAATAACATATATTTGAAAAGACTGGTAATTTTCCATATGTTTTTGACGTGTACCGTCATTAGACCGAATTTAGAAGGCCGAACGACAGAAGGCCGAAAGACAAAAGCCCGAACGACACTTTTCAGAAATGAATTTGAGACCGGACGACAGAAGACCGAATTTTCTGTCAGCTAAAGGATCTTGTAGGTTTCATAATCTAAGCCTATATTTTGAATTTCTAATGTTTCTAATTAAAGAAATAGTTTAACTGGCTAAATAACGTTAGAATGCATTCTTTTACAATATTTTTATATACAAGTGGAAACTTCAAGTATTTAAAAGTACCTAATGTCGAGTTGTGAAATGGAATTATCTTTCGTAACTGTTCATTTAAAATGGTATCTCTTCGAGTTTTGCCAAAATTATGCTTATCAGATATATGCCCTCTATAGTTTGACTATTTTGAGTATTACGATTGTTTGTTTCTGCTTTATGCATTTAAAATTTCTTGATTTTTACAATTTTTAGTGGTTTAATTGTGCATCTTTTTCACTTTATAACTAGAAATAATTTACAAGATTCTTTGTTGAACTCATAAAATTTGGTCTTAGCACTGTAAGCCATTCTCCGGAGCCTGCAATCGGTATTTACCAGCATATATATAACTGTCACATATGAGAACTACTGTATCTTGTGTAAAGTTGTCAATGAATCGGAAACCCTTCTTTTCAATTTGAAAATCTATGACCCCAACTTGAGTTCTCACAACAAAATAACTATAAATTGATTCTTTCAAAAGTACAGGAGTAAATCACTTACAGTTTTTCGAGATATTCATAAACTTTAATTTTCGGTCAAATTTCGTTTTTGATTCTGTCAAGTGTCTTTCGTTCTTAAAATTTCGGCTTTCTGTCGTTTCTGTAAAGTGTCGGTCGGTCAAGTGACGCTAGACCATTGTACTACATGCACAACTTGTTGTTATTTGTATGCTAATATATGTTCAACGTTTGACAAGATGGCAACGGATAATCTCTCAAAAGCTCACCAGTAGAGCGTATGTTTTATGGACCTACCTAAAATTTCTGCTGCTAAGTAAAATTAAACCTCTACTCACTGACTTGTCATATTAAGTTGCATATATGTTAGGTATAATAAAGTCGGAATGTACCAAATGTGAACAAAAAGTCATATGTGAAATATGGCAGACAGACAAACCGAGTTATCTAGTTTTTTATGTACGTTAAGGTTCATCGCAGAACGTAGGATATGTTCTTCAAACATGGTATCAGAAACTAAGAAGCTCATTTGAGTTCCAATCTCTGACCAGTTAAAAGTTTGAATTTTTTGATGTCTGGAATTGCTGTTTTTGTAGAAAAATTTGTACGTAAACCATTTTACAAGTATTAATAGAAGTGTAAATGCCAAAGGGCACTTATTTTGTACTGAAGATTAAGCACGTCAAGACCATTGTAACCATAAGGTATCACTAGATAAAACATAGTAAAACCTATACATATCAAGGAAGTATAAAAATGAAATGTTCATTTGCAACTATTTAGCTATAGTTTGAGTTACGGTGCCCAAATGCTTTCCAATAAATATATAGCATGACGGAATGTCACATTGTTGGCAAACTAGGCTCATTTTTGTGTGGCACGTAAAATATCTAGGATCATTTCTTAAAGATATCCTATGGTAAAAGTGATATTGTGGTAGCTGAATTCTAAATGCTACATAACCATATCCACATTTTATCGTTTGAAGAGACAAAGTCCATCTGTACAAACAGAATAATAGCATTTACATTTATTAGTTCAATGGTTTCAGTTTTGTTCTCCTGGTTAATATCTTGTTTAAATTCGAGCAGAATGGTCGCCACGTAGAGCATTGCTTCACTAGAATCACAATTTAATCTTAAAATAAATCAATTTTGCATTCTCTTTTACTTTAGTTGGTTTTTGAATCCGTAACTACTTAAAAGTTCTAATGAAATTGCTACATTAAGTAGCCATTTGTACCGCCAGTACAAAATGGTCAAGCGTTTGAAATTGCCAAAAGTTGCACCATTTTTGCAGAACTAGTTAAACTAAATTATACGTGAAGTTGAATATGAAATTCAACAGCACGGAAGTTCAACTATTTAATTCAAAAACATTTCTAGTACAAAATAAACTCGCACTTGTTTTTACGCGCAATCAAAATGCCTGCTCCAAAGTTAAAACACCATACGCTCGGAAAAAAGTCATACTCAGTGCCCACCTTACGACCAAATTTTAAAATCCCTGATAATAATTTGCGATGCATTTTTTGTGAAAAAACGTTAAAAAGTGTCAATAGCCTTTCGTATCATTATCTGACTCATTGTCATGAGAAACCAAACTTTTGCAATTTATGCGACAAATCATTTGCAAGTATTTCAAATTTGAGAGCGCACATTAGGATTCACAAAGGCGAGCAACCATTTTCATGCAACGAATGCCAAAAGTCTTTCACAGAAGCATCCGGTCTCAAGAAACATCAGTTGCAGCATAGTGGAGTTAAAGACTTTGAATGCACAACCTGCAAAAAGAAATTCGCTCAGAAACCCCATTTGGAAAGTCATTTGAACACACACAAAACAGAAACGCCATTTCAGTGCAATTTATGTCGCCGCTATCTGGGATCAGCTGTTGCCCTAAAACGTCACCTTCATACACATACTGGAGAGAAGCCATATAAATGTAATATTTGTGCCAAATCCTTTACCTCAAGTTCAAACTTAAGTGCTCACATGAAGACTCACAATGGAGATAAACCATTTTCGTGTACAAATTGTCCGAAGTGTTTCACTCGGAAATCCAGCCTCAAGACACATCAGTTGCTGCATTATGGAATCAACAATTTTGAATGCACTCACTGCAAAAATAAATTTGCTCGGAGCAGTCAGTTGGAATGTCACTTGAACACGCATAAAACAGAAACGCCTTTTCAGTGCAATTTATGTTTCCAGTTTTTGTCGTCCGCTTCTTCTCTGAAAACCCATCTTCATTCACATACTGGAGAGAAGCCATACCAATGCGATATTTGTTACAAGTCTTTTGCCAAAAAAGAACGTTTAAAGTGTCATGAAAACATCCACAATGCAAGCAAGGAATACAGCTGTTTGATTTGTAAGAAAACATTCGCGAGCAGAGGTAATTTGACAAGGCACATGAGAGTACACAATAATTTAAAACCCTAAAATTGTGAATCATGCCCAAGGTCTTTTAGTGATCCATCGACCTTGAAAACTTGAACTTGAATATTAAAAGAGTTCACAGTTAATTTAAGGATCATCCATTTAATGTGTGGGATCAACAGTTTTCAACCCATGTTGAATAAGTGAAACATGCGAGAGTTCATACGAGTCAAAAGCCTTCAGATGTGAGAAATTTTGTAGGTCGTTGGCGGATTTGAGTAACATGAGGAGATATTTATGTTTACAACATGCGAATACGAGCTCTTAATTGACTTTGTTGATGTTTCCTCAGGTACAGCTTTATCAAATATCATGATTATTTAATAACTGTGTATGAAATTTAAGATAATTGTCACTTATAAAGTATAAATAGATTCTGTGAATCTTAATCATAAAAGGTGTTAATAATACTAAATTGTAATAAAAAATAAGTTATAGATATTACGATAAGAATGTATGATCCTATGAAATTCAACTGGTAAATTTTGTTGCAAATTCTTCAAAAATCCGTGTCACTTTATAAAGCCAAACTGTGTCTATTTAATATATCTTTTAGATAAACATGTCTTTGATGCTATGCTTATCCGTATAAATATTATCTTTCAAAGAAAAATGTATTTTAAATAATTGCATTGGGCATTGAAACCGCTCAATTATTTATGTTTACCCTATTTTAACAAGAGCAGCTTTAAAACTTAAAACGTTTCTTAAGTAAGCTTTTTTCATTCGCAAACATACATCTCCTACTCCTAAGTTTTTGAAGGCGGTTTTTAATAATTGTGTACAGAACTAGAAAAAAAGTATTCACAACTTACAAGATAATATTTGTTACGAAAGAATTTTACTCTTTAAGATGTTCATTTTTTAATTTTTAATTCAAGTGCATCTACTGATTTTCTAAAAATGTCAGTAACCTGTACCAACACGTTTTGACTTCAAGAGCAGTCAATGAGGCAGTTTAAGTTCACACTCTAATTTTTAGAAGTGATTTATCCGAGTAAATATAAATACTAATCAAATCATACAATTATGTTTTAGTTTGAATAAAACGTTTTTTATAAACTTTGGCTGTATTTTTGGTGCAAGAAATTTATTTCAATTCGTCATTTGTTTTATCTTATCACTTTGTTTATTAAATGTTTGAATATATTACCTTAGAATTTTATTACAAAATATCTATTTATTTAATATCTCTCGTCTAAATGCATGAAACAAATTAAAACAAATATGTATAATTTGTATATTATACTTTATTTTGAATATAAAAACCACGCATATAAAAAAGCATAGGTTTCTCATTTTCTAAAATAGATCAGAGACAAAAAACTAATTTGAAATGGATTATTAAAGATCGTTGAAAATAATAAATCGACGTTCACTTGCTCATGACAGCCGCATGTAAAGTGGAATGTTAAGAGAAAACAATTCACAGTGAACATTACTGAAACAAGGCAATTTTAAAATTATGAATAATTAAAAAGTTAATAGATGCTACGTTTAAATTATTGTAAAGGCTTTGAAGGAAACAAATAAATTCATTCTCTCTCTTGAACACGTGAACTAGATATTCACCAGGCAAACTGTTTCACTTTAAGTTTTTTGCATACACGATGTATATTGTTTGTTAAGAAAGAGGTTGTTATATTGAATACCGAAATGCGGCTGCAGTTAGTAAGGCATTAAAATGTTCAGTAACCAAAAACTTGCGTTGATTGGATTTCATTGTCCAAAATATCACTTAGAACTATGAGCATCTTAAATTAATACATTTAAGCCAAATCTACAAACACTACGAATCCCTATTGCACTATTTATTTAGTCAAAATAAGGAAACCTTGATATGTTTACTGAAGCTTATTAATGGAAAGTAAACATTTTAATTTATATTTTCCCTCAAAATCTAGTTGTCAAATTCCTAAGCTGATAATAATTTTTCCATTAGAGCAGATTAGTTTTTACCTATTATTAAAAAATGTTGTGTCGTACACCCTCTGACTTTTATTTATAAATAAATTTCTTCACTCACAAAAATACAAATGCCCAAAAACAATAAAACTGTTAAATTAACGTCGTGAGAGTATCAGAGCTTCTTAATTTCTCAGACAACTTGTAAAAAATACTATTTATGTACCATGATGTACTTTCAGATGAAACATAAATTAGGTATGGCTTATAAAATATTTGTATGCACACATGGTACTCTGTCAGCTTAGATTTTCTGGTTAACTTTGTTGGGAGCTCTGCTCGTAGCTTGTTAGCAAAAATTGACTGGCTGTTGCCTTTGAGATTAAAATTCAACTGTAAATGTCAGTTTGGTAGTAAAAAGGTTACACGGGTCTCAAACACGTATGCTACACTGACCAGCCTTGAAAAAGATGTCCGTTATTAAAAACGTATGTACCTATGTTGTCCAACGTTGATCACGTGTCAAAATATGTATGCGCTTATACAATTGTACTTAAATGTTAATGTATGCTTTGAGTATCTGGGGAAAATAAATAAATGCTGGACAAAACTCCTAGCGTAGATTATCGTAAATGTTAGTACTTGCTCGTAATGTATCGTACTTTGGAATGCCATTTTAATTGTCTAGTGCGTGTATTTGGGTCCGCAATAGGAACAACTATCGTTCAATTATTCAATTCCCCTGGACTGTCATAATAGCAATATCAAAACTATTCGAAAACTAGTTCCGAATGTTAACTTTATTAAATTTACCGTGGCAGGGATTGAGATTAGTTTGCAACTTACTGCAATCAGTTTTGTACTTCTCTCTTAAGCATATTAAGTTCAAATGTACAAGTTCAATATATACCTTCTTTTATCCACTAATATGTAAATTGGCAAACATACTGCTGTTTCTGGGTTTAGTGCACTTTTAGTCTTGGATTTGGACTAGATATATAATCGAAGTGTCAACCATTAATAGTATATCAAAATATTTATACACACATGCATATATGCAAATTTACACAATGTATACAATATGTTTAAGCGTATGCTCTATCAAAGGAACTATTTGCAGTATGTTATGTATATACACAGGAACTTGTATTGTTTTATGTGTACATATTTGATCGTATATTATGAACGGAGTGATAAAAACGGTCAAGAGATTCACGTAATAATGCTTTAGTACAAATCAGAACAGTTGAAGTAAAATAACGGAACGCAAATCCGCAAAGCTTTTTTCAGGTCCTGCGATATATGTCTTTAAATAAAACTTTTATTTTCATTTTTATAATTCAAGCAAAAAATTCCAAATTTTGATTATCACATAAACATACATGGAAGATCGCCCCATGTGAGATTTTACTTTACAGTTTCGCTGTGTACAAAAATGTTTGAAATATATTTTTACATTGTATTTGGCCTATGGAAGGAAACTACATGCAATAGACTTATGAACATGTGGAACTATTCGAGCTTAGTCAAAACATGTCTGCTATGCAATAATTATTTACCTTGTTCCTCGCGGTTCCTTGCTATTTCAGTTGTATTGCTGAATGAACGATACATAAAAGCAATGTGTATTTTCGTTTACTTTTGAGACGCTAGTTTGCTGGGCTGTTGTATATAGTATACTCACATGAGCCCTAACTTGCACATATTTTATTTGCTCGTAGTTTGCCGCATTATCAATGACTGAAAACATAATGCATGTTAATGTATGTCACAACGGAAAATATTTTCATGAATGGCAAGGAATACTTTAGTTGACACCGACCCTCTTAATCCTTGTGGTGTTTACTGAAATAGAGCATACAATTGAAATACAAAAATGCATTAAAGAGAAAGGAAATTACAAAGCAAAACACGTTCACATTGAAAATATCATATTAAAGAGTATTCATAAGCAAGTTATCGATTTTATATTTCTCGAAATACATGTCGACACGTAGGTAATATTTTTCACAAAGCGTATTAAAAATTTACGACCTCTCTTGATTTCAGAATCCTTTTCCAGTTAACGGTTTTACTCGGATTAATTTAAAGATACGACACAGGATTGTTACTGCAAAGTAAACAATTTGAAAGCTTTTTTAGTTACTGTAAGCTAATGAGCTGTTAGCTGTTAGTTGCTGTTACCTTTTGGACGAATAACTTGGGTCTAAATTACGTATTCTCTCCTACCCAACCTTTAAAAATATGTGCGTAAATTCATATGTATCTGTGTTAGCCAATGCTGATCATATGTCAAAATACGTATGCATACCTATACGTATATTGTTTTGTCATATTTTATTGTATTTATCGACTTATTCGGTTGAATGTTTTACTTATATAACGGTTTTGTGCACCGCATGATGGGAAAATGCATCTATGCAGCTGTATTCCATAAGTACATAAAGTTAAATGATTCGATTTGAATTGATGTCTTTGACTGATTGATTCAGTTGTAAACAATTTAATTCTGGGAACAAGTATTCTAATTTTCCACTTGTAACCAAATATATCAAGTGTTCAGACATGGTTTCGTTGGATAATATTTGGAAATTTCCATCGAAATGAATTTGTTCTTTACATATAATATAGACCAATAATGTAAAAGGATATCAACTAAATCGGAGCATGTCTGCTACACATTAATTATCAACCTTGTTCCCTAAGGTATTAGATTATATTCGTAATGAATTTTTTGACGTTCCTTGCTCCTTCCAGTTGATCAAAATATTAAGCTTCTGCGTGTCAGAAACTTCTCTTCTGTGTTAATACTAACACGGGAACTAAAAAAAGTGCCGCTCGCAAACCAGCAAGTGAATAGTCGATTCTGGGTCATTTTTACTCGTAGATTACGATTCTGCAACTCTTTTTGTGTAAAACAAACAAACAAATTTACTACGTAGATACTCATTATTTGAACAATAACGTTAAGCTTTAATTAATGTTTAAAATAAAATAAAGCTTGATAGTAATTTTACCAGGAACCATTCTTTTAACTTAATTTCGTTTTAGAATACTATTTTCCGGCCTAAATTATTGAGTTACGATAGATCAATAAGGCCTTCGGTGAGTAGGGCCAAGTATACATAGTTAAGGAAGAACTTTACGTGGCCGTAGTAAATTCGTTTATGTGTTTTACACAAAAAGGATTGCAAAATCGTAATATACGAGTAACAATGGCCCAGAATCGACTATTCACTTGCTGGTTTGCGAGGGGCATTTTTTTGAGTTCCCTAGTAAAACGAAAAGGTGGACTGAAGAAAACTTAAAGCCAGCAACAAGATATAATAAAAGCTGATAATGTTAGATCAGTTGTATTAGTAAATGCACGATGCATACGTATTAGGCGTATGCCCGCTTACATTTAAAAGAGTAGACTGCTTAATATAGTCGCCTCATATGCACATTAACTTACAGAAGATTGACTTACTTACAGAACTTGAGTATTTTGGTATGTGATAACGTTTGAAAACATGCATTTATGTATATGTATTTCATAGCGTACAACATTTTCACGGACGTTCGTAACAGCTTACATCTAATAGACCCTCGTAAACTTTGGGCTGCTTACTGAAATGAAACCACTCATGGTTTACTTGTTAGATACAGCTGCACAAGCACGGTATTTACTAACGATACAAAAATGCATTTGATAAAATGAGACCTCATGTATAGTACTGCATGTTCACAAAAATTTACCTATGAAGCAGCATTCTTAATCAAGTCACCTACATTGTACGCATAAGTAGATATGTCAAGGCACGTAGGTAATATGTTTCTCAAGGGCTACCTGCAATTCACAAGCTCACTTGCTTCTAAATCTTCGTCCAGTTAACAGTTTTAGTTTGTTAGTGCCTCGCATTTCTGACTAGTATTTTAGTAGTCGTCGTAGTTCTTGTAAACGGGCAGTTTTAAAGATCAAATAATTTTACGTAGGTGGAATTCATAGGACAGACTATAATTTTACCCTAAAAGTTAATTTTTCAGCAGCGTCTAAAAGTTATTGTTAGCTAAAAATGTGAAAAATGTCCAAGTTACCAGATTTTGGATGAAACAGTATGAAATTTAACTATTCCATTCCAAAAAGACAGCTTCCGCCCAGAAATTCAACGGTTTCGAATATTATAATTAAGCTGCAAGCGCTTTATAGTTTAAAATTGTTTAATTTTTGTACTAATTTATTTGTGCTGTGTGTAACTTTAAGAGATGAGTACCTAATACAATAATGCGAGTTAGGTGTTGGTGACCAATGTTGTAATAACTTAATATCTGCACTACTGTTTCATTAAGAAATGTAACCATCCCCAATCTTCGCAACAAAATACAGCGTGAACACATAACAGTTTATTTGAGACAGTTTCTGGTAAATAACTTGTTCGTTTTTGAATGCGCGGGTCAAAACATACATCGCTTACTTTGAAATATGTGTGAATTCAAAAGTCCACAATTAATTACAGTTCCATAACACTTTACCCCTTTTAGTTTTAATCGTTTAAAATACTTTGTTTAAATGAAATTTTTGATTTTCCTTATTTTATTACTACTTGAAACTGTAGATGAAATTGGTGTATCACGCGAACATACTTACCGATTGGCTCATACGAACTTGAATCAGATCGCCCACTAAAGCTGATGTAAGACCAAAGAGGATATTCGAATTCAAGTTAACTTAAAACGGCTTGAAAAACTCAAAAGCGCATCTGACAACCAATTTTTTCTAGAAGTTTTGTCATCATCTTGAATCCTGGTAGCTTCACCTTGTATACGACCTTTCAAAATGTATGCCGAAAGATTCAATAATTTGAAGTTGGAAAAAACCATGGGTTCCATCACGCATCCATCCCCTTGTGTAAATTTCAAAATCAGTGATAATGATTCCAAGTGCATATTTTGTGAGAAAGTGTTTAGTAGCACAAAAAGTCTTCCAAACCATTATCTGATTCACTGTAACGAGAAACCGCACTTTTGCAATTTTTGCGACAAATCCTTTACACAAGTTTCCAATTTAAGAGCGCATATTAGGATTCACAAAGGCGAGAAATCATTTCCATGCAACGAATGTCAAATGTCTTTCACACAAAGGATTCAACTCAGGAGACATCAGTTGCGGCATAGTGGAATCCTAAATTTTGAATGCACATACTGCAAAAAGAAATTTGCTCGGAAAGCCCAATCGAAAAAGCATTTGAACACACACCTAAGAGAAACGCCTTTTCAGTGCAATTTATGTCTCCGGTATCTGGGATCAGCTAATGCTCTAAAACGCCACCTTCATGCACATACTGGAGAGAAGCCATATCAATGCGATATTTGTAACAAGTCATTTCAACTAAAGGGAGGTTTGAAAATACATGAAGATACCCATAAGGCCAACAAGCCTAAGCCTCATCGCTGTAAGATTTGTCGGAAATCATTCGCCACTAAGAGTAAATTAGCAGCTCATGAGAGAGTACACAGTGGTTTAAAACCTTACCAGTGTAATTTATGCACCGCATCTTTTTTATATCAATCAAAGTTGAAGGATCACTTTAAACGAGTTCACAATAAAATCAAGGATCATGCATGCGATTTGTGTGATAAACAGTTTTCTACTCAAGCTGAATTAGTGAAACATGTTAGAGTTCATACTGGTGAAAAGCCTTTCAAATGTGAGAAATGTCGTAGATCTTTTGCTAATTTGAGTAACTTGGGGAGGCACTTGTCTTTACTGCATGCAACGGCAAGCTTATCAGTATCATGAACTTTAAGTGTTTTCAGGTTCGACGAAGTGTGTAATTTGAATTACAACTTCAATATCATTTTGACACTTTTTATTATGTAAGTACAGAGTTAACGAACAGTTTTGATATTTTCAATGATAAATAATTATAAAGTATACACCAAACCGCATATGAATAATTATTACTGGAAAGTTATGCTTATCTATCGAATGGAACAGGAAAGCTTACTTGTTAACTTAAAAAACGTAATATTGTCAGCTTAAAAGCAACAATTTGGATAATAGTAATTATGTATACATTACATTAAAAAATAGTCCGTAATTTTCAGGACAAAAAAACTTTATTTAGTCATATATTTATATGTGTATGTTTAAGCTCTACTGTATAATTTATAATTTGGTGATAAAATAAATATGCGTCATATAACTTGCGTTTTTTATTCGGTAACATTTGAACCACAATGGGTCACAAGAATAATTACCGAGTAAAGTACGTCCAACAACAAAATTTCATACTATTTAATTTTCTTAGATTGGCATTAATTCATTTTATGCAGTAAGTCACGAGGGAAAGGTGCACAGTTATTATAAAAATCTTTTGTGTTTCCAGTGTGCACTCGTAATCATTAAGTTCCAGAATACGGAATATTTTTGTGCCAATATACTAAACTTTTAAATAATATACTAAAATATAACAATAAATCAGCATTTTGAAGCAATACAGACCATATTTTACAATTAACATTTCTCTATGTTTTTTTAGCGTGTTCGAGTGTACTACGGTTTTGTTCAATCTTTTAGTTAAAAATGTACACGACGGAAATGATAGGACTCATAGACGTAAGTGCGCACATAATACTCAATGCAGAAATACTTCATCAAATTAGATTTTCTATTTCCCGTAAATATTTCCTACCACCTCACACTATGTTCAACTCTACTTCTGTATCTCACCACCTGTTATATGAAATAGTTGATCAACGGATTATACACATGTATACGTAAGGAAACAGAAGCTTATATGGGAAATATAAAACCCGTTTTATTCAAAATTTGAAGAATATTTTCGGAAAATTCTCTGCATCAACCGTAAAAATGACTTATCTTAAATTGTCCAGCAAAAAGTTGTGCATGTTTTCATTTATTCGGTTTTTGTTATGGTGCAAAATGCAGAGAGAAAATATAAATGTTACATGTCACGTCAATATGGCTAGCAAGACCACTTTATTAGCTATGTTCATTTATTTTCCTCATACCTTATTTATTACTAGAATTTAAGAAAACCACAAAACTGAATAATGTAAGCTTATTTGGAAATCCGGGACGTTAAGGTTTATTTACTGTAAAATATCTTGCTAAAGTAAAAAATATACACGGCTGTGTTTGTATTACACATTTTAAAAACAGTTAAGGTTTAATATCCATTCCGAAAATTTCAATAATGTTAAGTTGGAAGAAACCTCGGGCTCAGTTGCAACCTCACAAGTAAATTACAAAGTCAGTGATACTGATTCCCAGTGCATTTTTTTGTGAGAAAGTTTTAAGTAGTCCCAAAAGTCTTGGGAAACATTATGTGATTCATTGTAACCAGAAACCGCACAAATGCAAATTTTGCGACAAAACGTACACAGATATTTCAAATTTGAGAACGCACATAAGGATTCACAAAAGCGAGATTTTGATGCAACGAATGTCAAAAGTCTTTCACTCAGCGGATTAGTTTGAATAGTTCATCTCCAATGTGAAATGGGTACCAAATCCTGTTAGTCCCGCAGCTTCAATCTGCAATATAAATTAAATTAATGTTTAGAACTGATTTCGCTACTGAGGAAAAATAGCTACTAAATCATTTATACAATTATGTTGTAATATTATCGAAATGTCTTGTAGCAAAGAATAAGCTCACCACACTTACAAGAATACACTCACTCATTGAGCTCCTTTAGTGAAAAAAACTTGCAAGTTGGACCGGACTTCAGCAAGCTCAGCTAAAAGGGATGCTGTGCTCTCCCTCGTGGCCTTGTGGCTGATGCCAGTACAAAGTTGCAAGTCCTTTTCACTAAAGGAGCTTAGTTTAGGAAGGAACTTTCCCTACATATACCACTATACAGTGTGATGTCTTTGAAAGCAATAGCTTAAATTAAGTGACTTGTTATTAGTTTATACATTTTACATTTATAACATTAAACCGCTACTGTAAAATTGCCAATTATTTTTTACTGGAGTGATCTCATTCTTGTAGGAAACTTATTTATCAAAAAATAATAAGGCGACCTTATCTACCAAAAAGAAAACGGAGGATGAGATTGAGAGATTTTTTTATTTGTAATTATTTATATTCTTTATTTGGTTAGATCCTAATTAAATTAAATGAACACCTTTACTCTGAAGTAAAGCAGTTTTGAAGTTGAAAGCCATGAAATGCTCAAACATTTTATAAATAAAATTATAAAAGCGTAAATAAAATTGTGGAACGTAAACAGGTAGCCAAATAGTCATCCAATCATACATTGTTGTGTTGAACGATATTTATATTTCAATTAACGCTTAAATTAAAATTAGGGCCTCAATTTTCAATTTATTTTTTTATATTTAGTTAGTCTAATAAACTAATATACTCAATTAGCCCACTAATAATTTACTAGTTAAGAATAGCACAAAGTCACTAATTAATTTTTATAGTTGAATTGGTTTTTTACCAATTTCTCTTCTTCGTCGTTTATTTTTCTCTTTAAAAATAAGCTTTCAGTTTAAAAATACCTCGTTCGAAATTCCCTCTGTTTTGGTTTTAATATTAGAAACGATTTATTCCAAAGTGCGCTTTGAAACAGCTTGATTTTGGCTTCCAAATTTACCATGCGTCAAACTAAATTATGTAAAATTATGAAGCTGCATAATCATGTAGGAATTATGTAAAAAATTAAACGAAAATGTCTGAATCTGAATTTCTGAACTTATTTTATTGTATATTCAGTTACATTCGTCATTTATGTGTATTTTTATTGTTTTAAATACAAAATATGGTTTAATGTATTCCTCTTATATTTTAACAAATAAGAGGTAAAACATTCATTTATACCACAGCAAGTTCTGCGTTTTTAATTGATTAAACATTTTTCAAATTAAGCATTTGCAATTGGTTTCTTTACGTTACCGTTGATGGCCATGTTACACTTTACCTCCATATACTTTCTGTACTTGTGTCTGGTAAACGAACAAATGCAACTGGACTACAAATATTGATGCCTGTGTTACTACTTGAAATTCAAAAATACGAATAAATAGGTTTAAAAAATAATTTATCTTATTTAAAGCATTGAACAGGATTAGCACCTGTGCAAAAATTTAATAAATATATAGATAAGCAAAATGGGTTGTTCAATACCAATTTTGTTGGGTATGTGGTATTTTAAGTAACGCTACTGCAATCGTGTATTTTAAAATACTTATCGTAGTATTGTTTATACTCATTAATATCTTTGAAGCAGTGCATAACTAGCGTAAACTAAAAAGCTAAGCATGGTTCAATACTTTGGTTAATAATTCAACATGTTAAGCTCATAATGAAAAACATTTTATGTAAAGAAGGAACGACATTTGAGGATATCATTTTGAGACATTCACTTTTAATACCTACAGAATATTTTAATATTTACATTTTAATATTTCTACAGAATATAAAGAATATACCATTTACATATTTAATTAATCAAACATTTTTCACCTGAGTCTGTATTTTATACAAAACAAATTTTGTAATCGCATTTGAGTTAAAAACATCTGAAATATTGTATTAACCATCCAATTTCTTGTAATCATTATAAGTTTAGGATGCTTGAATAAATAAAAAAAACATCCAAAATTAAATGCCGGTTTTTAATTAACAGAACCTCAGCATAGTTAAAAATAGTGAATTTTTAGCACACACGCAATTGCAATTGGATATAAAATCCCAACTATGCATCCTTTTTAACCCTTTGAGCCTCGTCTCTAATTGTAAATGGTGTCCCAAAAATTTTAATTTTGTATTTTTAGCAATCAACTTTAATGGGATATTTGTTCATCCCAGTTTCGGGATCACTTGTAATCTAAAGTGACGTATCAAAATAAGACTTTTTTCAGTGAACAGTACATTTGTTACATAGGCCACACGTTACTGCCCTATTATTTCGGACAAGTTTTGGTAGCAAATTTTGTTTCACGCAGGATTATAATTCATATGAAGCTTAAAATTCAACGTTGTTCCTAAGCTGTTGTACAAATGCGTGGAAGTTTTAAACCCAGTTGCATTAATATTAGTAGACTTCTAACACAAAGACTTAAAAACTTGAACTTTTCTACATATTGTTATTGCATTATTTAGCTCCAAATCTACATGTCGAACAAGACTGTCTGTTCAACTTACATGGTTTTATGCATACAAATGGTAATATACAGGTGATAGTCGCACATGCAAGCCAAATATATACTTAAAGTGTACGTGCGGATTCACACATTAGCATTACTCTCTTTACAATGCTAGCGAAGGCCTTCACATTCTCCAAAGACTGTTGTTGACAAACAAGTAATAATTGTTTAGTCCATTTTTTTCTACCGTGCTGTAATAGCAAACTAAATGTATTAAAACGTAGGATGTAGGCTTGGACAATTTAGTGATGGCTCAATTCCGTATAAATTAATCGCATTGAAAGCTTAATGTATTATATGACTTAATTGTAACATACTTAGAAATGTGTTGCCCATATTGTACTGGCTAGTATTTTGGCATGTGATAACATTCGACTACATGTATGCTTGTTTATGTATATCCGAACGGACGACATTTTCAAAGATGGCAAGGAGAGTTTACGTCTTGTGGACCTACGTAGTCTCTAGGCTGCTTACAGAAATTGAGCCGCTATCTGTTCACTTCTAAAATGCAACTACACATACTGTTGTCGGTTAGTTGAAAGGAAACCGAAACAATGAGAAGAAGGTTAATGAAAGATAACGCTGAAGTAGTGGTGGATGGACATGATGGGTA
>JAQFXM010003987.1:0-18396 GCA_034693345.1 Entomobrya multifasciata | reverse complement strand
ATACATACATAACCCAAGCTTTTCGATTTTCCCGCCTATTTTCAGTAACGTAGTATTTCAAATTTTAAATCTGATATGTAATTCGGATTCTGCGTGTCATTAAAGCCCTTAGATATGATTTTGGTCACAAAATTCTAAAATTTAAAATTTCCCGCCTATTTTCAGTAACGTAGTATTTCAAATTTTAAATCTGATATTGAATTCGGATTCTGCGTGTCCTAAAAGCTCTTAGATATGATTTTGGTCACAAAATTCTAAAATTTAAAATTTCCCGCCTATTTTCAGTAACATAGTATTTCAAATTTTAAATCTGATATTGAATTCGGATTCTGCGTGTCCTAAAAGCCCTTGGATAAGATTTTTGTCTCAAAAATTTAAATTTCCCGCCTATTTTCAGTAACGTGGTATTTCAAATTTTAAATCTGACGTCAAATTCGGATTCTACGTGTCCAAAAACCCCTTGGATATGATTTTGATAATATCGCTATACCAAACAAACTGCAAGCCTCTACCAACATATGATCATTTGTTTACAAAAAAACCAAACAGACATAGCCAAGCAAAAAAAAGTTGAGTGCCAAGAGCTAGTTAGTGAGTGAGCAGATCATGTGTCTTTTACTTTTATGATGTTATGATGCAATATGAAAAATGGATTTTGGTGTAAAAATACGTTTGAATGCTCAAAAGAAAGAAGAATAAAATAGAACAACCACGAAAATCACATAGAGTCCTAAACAATGCAATGTAGCGATATTTTAGTGCTATACACATATCGGTGAAAATTGACGGAAAACTTTCCCCTAACTTTATAATAAACATTCATACATGAATCATGAATATATAGACTTATGGTATTTGTAAGTGAAATATGTAGCATTTTTCTTTTGAATTGTTTTCTGGAGAAAAAGGTGATGATCGTCGGTTGTGTGAGAACACAATCTTTTTGAAAGCATTCACTTCGTCGTCACCTTCTACCCACCACTGACCACTTTTCGTTTATGAATATGACATGGAATGCGTAGTGCCCGTGTTGTTTCTCCCAATCTCATTCTTTTTGGTCGTGTTACTTTCTTATCATTCCAGAACTGCTGCATTCTTCTCTTTTTCCATGGGATTCCATTCCAGGGGAATGAGAACTTAGTAAATATTGACCATTATTGCAGATGGATACATACATGGTATAGTAGCACATAATGCAATAATGACACTCACTTAAGCCCAACTCTTTCAAGACGATTATCACACTTTTAGGACTGTAGTCTTGTATGGATATTATTCGAATGGGGAAATAACTAACTAAACTAGTAGCACCTGAACCTGGATTTTGGTTTCCCTTTTCTCTGAGATTCGACATGTACAACAGGGTAAGGTATAACCTCTATGTTGGAAAATGTCAATTTATTATTGGTTGTTGGAACTGTCATTTTTGTGGTATTTGAGAAATACATTGGGTGAGTTAAGTAAGAATTGTATCCAACAATTTGTCGACAATCAGGTCGAACCCTCATATTATTGTTTATTATTAAGTAACTATTCCAAGGTCAGGTACTGAGTAATTTAATGTTAATCCGAATATTAACCTCTTTGATCGAGTCAATTGTATCCTGCATGCCTGCCTTCCTACTTAAGAATAAAGTTGTTTTCCAAGTGTGCAAAAACTAGCCGTATAAAACTACTCCTGTGTCGGTTTTGTCACCTATAGCGATTTCATTCAATGATTTTCTAAAAAAAATGGTATAATTGGAATAATATGACATGCAACTCTTGTAATGCATAATAAATGCATATTTTTTAACTTTAAAATAAACAACAACAATAATGTGAATTTATTGATTCGACTATCCATAATATTGAAAACAAAAATTGTGAGTTAATACTAAAAATACACATCGTATAGGATCTTTGGGAAATACTGATGTTGATATTGGCTGTTAAAAATATAGAATATATTTTTAATCGAAATAGTATACACTAATATAGTGTTCAATTAATATGTCAACACAATTTTACACGAATCCGCAAGACAGTCGACATAAAAAAGGATGTTGAAGAAGCTACGTAAAAAACACTAGCAATATCAACTCGTCTGTCTATATTTCCTCAATCGAATCAGAAAAATAGATGACAAAAGTTAATTTAGATTCTCTTTGTCAAAGTTACAAAGTAGTAGTAATAGTAATCAGACTTCTCATTTGACCCCTCATGCAACCATCATCCTACACACACATAAGATCAGCAACTTTAATAACTTCGTCAAATAGGATATGTGATTATGGGGAACTTGAAGCCTGTAAGAAAGCTTCATAGATTCCGCTCCGCATAAGATTTTCATGAGATGAGGATAGATGTACGTAACAATCAGCTATAATGACCATTTATGCTGGTATACACTATACACAAAGCAAAAGGGGGAAAATGTCCAGAATTGTTGCAAAACTGATTTCCTTATATATGTAAGTGCGCCTATGTCGCTTAACATTTTACCTAGTGCATATATCATGTTTTTACTTATCACTGTACTGAAACATGTTTGTTTCATTCTGCCCCGTAAGCTCCTGCCTTTGCCTAGCTTATTACTACGAAGAAAATTAATTTCAGCGAAAAACATATTTCGAATAGATAAATTAGGATCAAAACGTTAAATAATATTTTATCAATGAGGAGATCATTGGTGTTAGAAATTTGGAAAAGGAACAATGTCTAAATTTTGTCCGTTGAAAACAACGTGTTGGGTAACGTGTAGATCAACGAACAAAATTTAGACATTGTTCCTTTTCCAAATTTCTAACACATTGCATCAATTCAGATTTGCTCAAAATGTCATTATAACTTTGAATCAAGCCATACAACATAGAACTACAGTGCAAAACTTTTTCTATTAATCATGAAAGAGCACCAAGAAAAATTATTCACAAGTTTTAGTAGCTCTTAAAAAATAAATATTTCAAGGATCCTCTTTTCGAAAATATTCAAACAATATATTCGCGTACAGTGATACTTCCAGCGTATTGCGCATCATAAACTGTGCATGGGTACTCATACTTTCTTAATTGCTGGTAGAGTATTTCTTACGATATTACATGACATGCATCTTTTAACTTTTAACATTCATCTGTTTTAGCTAACTTGCAGTTTTGTTTTAAACAATGGAATGTTAGTTGGTTACGCTACAATCTATTATTGCGTGTTTGTACTTTATAAAAGACGTCATGCATGTCTGCTCTTGATATTTTCTTAATCTAATTGAAACTTGGGCACTGTTTTCACTTCCAGCAATAATTGATGATAATCATCCTCAAGCTTTGCATTTTAGGTAGCAAACTCTACATAAGTGCATGCCAAAACTGTCAGGTCGGATTATGTACAAATACATAGCCATAGCCTATTCCATAAACGCAAGTATCAACAATGTAATGTAATAATGAATCCAAGAACTTACATGCAAATTGTGGGCTGATAATGAAACACACGAAGTTGACTTGACTTTGTGTGCTGAAGATGCGGTTACAAGGTCACACTGCAAACACTGAGTAACAACACCAAAAGCTCATGTACAAATACTTACTCACAAATACATGTAAAGATAAAACACACATATATTCATGATCGCAATGTATTTCGTCAAAAAATTCCTTCAAGTCAGTCTGTCAATTGTCTCTCTGGGAATCAAGGCGCCTTCACATTAACATCTTGTTAGTCATGCATTTTTTGTCTTTACGTCTAACTATCTATCACGTTATTTAAGTATAATGACGAATTAGCTTAAGTTTAGTGTTGCAACTTGTAACCCGTAATTTATAAAATTCCCCGTTATGTAATATTAATTTTATAAAATAATTCAAAATATTGACAAATAATAATCATAAAGTTTCACAGTAAAATTGCTGCTTCCTTTTTATCTTGCCTTTGAATGCTTTGCGATTAAGTACAATTATTACTAGCATGCATATAGACGAGTATAGGTAGTTGTCATGTTTTCCGCTGAAAGTAAAGATGGCTTTAGTGAGTACACCAACTCAAAAATCGCTTTTATTCGTCGAGTCACACACGCGCATAAAAATTATTTATCATTGTGATTTATGTAATTTAAAGCAGCGCCTGGAGAAAAATTAAAATGTAAAATAAGAATGTAAAAATAATAGTAGTGGTAAGTTAAGTATGCAAGCATATATTGTATGAGTAGAGTAAATCAACACAATAACAAACCAATAAAATATTAATTATCCTGAAATACAAATATATTAAATACTGTCAACTTACAATGTGTTCCACGTCAATTAAAACTCGCGCCCCATAGTGCGCCGCATAGTTAACCGTTGGAACGCAGAGATCTTGCACGTTAAAAAATTACATGCAACTTTTCAAAAACAATCAAAACTCTATTCAATTAAAATGTGTTTCGAAATTGTCAAGTATATTCTTGTTGAAGTACAACTTTTTTGTTCACAACACTGGAAGCTTATATCACGAATTTAATGTCTGTACTGATAATTTGGATAACACGTGGAACACAAGACAGAAGTATGTTATCTTTTCATTATCATCTTTACTGCTCTGCGGTCTTCTCTCTCTCTATCGCTCTCAATCTTCTCGTCTTTCGCTTTGCAACACCATTCCACTATGTTCTAGTGTCACTTTTTTCACGATGATAACAATGATGATGACGAAGTTGTCTGACAAGAAACAAAATCACTGACCTCGCACAAAGTTCTGTTTTTTATTTAAATGCTCTATATTGAAGTAGACAGGACAGCTAGTCACTGGGAATATACTTGTAGAAGGGAAATATTATGCACACGTTATACATGTGTGTACACCGTCACATTATACTTTTCTTACTACTGTCATTAACATACTGGTACCGACGACTTTCTCCAATAAGGTTATTATGACGACTGCTGATGAATTGGCGTGATGATGATTGATGACTTCTATGTAATTCAAAGTGTCTTTTTTGCGTTAACATAAACACAAACACATTTCAACAGGGTTCAACGGTAATGACTTAATGTTCTCTCTTTTCAAATTATTACATATATCCGGTATTATAACTTATATGTAATTCCATGGTTCCATGGTGAACTTTTCACACTTACAAAAAATTGCGTCTAATCTAGAACTCGTGGTATATTATGTGTAATGTGTATGTACTCAGATTTTTGTTCCTCGTTATGATTTTATGAGGAAGACACGACAACGACTGCAGCCAAAGTTGATGAAACAATCGTGAGTAAGGAGGAAAAAAATGGGAGAGATTATTTTTTGTTGAGGAGGAGGCAGATGATCTATGTAATTTGTCCCCTATTCATATGCTAATGACAAAAGATTTCCTGTAGCATACAAGACGATACACACAAAACACACTTGAAAAAAATGCAACTATGTAGCAATCTTACAAGAACATGAGAACAAATATTGTACTATGTATACATTCACTGAGCATGCATCTCTCTACCTTTAATTCTTTTTTTATTGCATTAAAGTCACATTAGCAAAAATATTGTCCTTTGTTGCTATAGCTTAATATGAAGCCATTTACTTTAACCCTTGCCCGGTGTAATATTAATATCTTGAAAAGAATCAGTCAAAAAGAATGACTCATTTTAGTAATAATTTAGTATATGTGACTTTTTTCCATTAAATTTAATTAATATCACTGAAACCACTTAATCGATATAATCGATACAGTGATGATTGCTACTAGTAAAAACACCTTTTAAATAGTTATGTAAACTATTTATCCTTTGTACCTAACATTTAAAACAAGTCTTTATGAGTCTTCTCTTCTCTCTCTCCCTCTCTCTCTCACTACGATTCTATCTCTGTGAGTCTGTGTCTCCTCACAGAAAAAAATCTCCGTGCCGTTGTGCTTCCTGTGTTAACGCTGAGAGAAGAGTTTACTAGCAACCAAGACTGCAGCCGCAGTTATTGCGGATCCTCATCATCAACAACACACAAGATTCTCTCGTCCTTTTTTCACATCTCCACATCCAAGTCAAGCTCCAAAAGAGCTAGAGAGTTAGAACAATATTGCTATAAAAACAAATATATATACACATTTTTTTTTTTAAATTATACAAATATTTTGTACCTATGCATATACAAAATATCCATCTCTCTATATACTTTTTTGTATATACGTATGTTACACACACAACTTACACTCACACACAATAATACACACTACACACACGGATAAGATAGCGTAGGGTTTTTACTACTGTTGTTACTCTATTACCATTTTACTACCTCCACTGCTAGTATTACTACAAGAGCGACAGCAACAGCAGAATATCAGGCAGGATTCCACACTCATTCTCTCCACAGCATCCCTTTTTTCCTCTCCACCACCACCACCACCACTGCTACAAGTAAAACTTGTGAAAAACTCTTTAATTCTTCCGTGGTGAATGGAACATGAAACACTATTTTATATGTTTTAGAGATAGGAGGGATAATAATATCACATCCATTTTATATATGTCGTAGTCTAGGAGAAGCATGTTGTTTGTTGCTTGCTTCAATGTATTTCTTGTTCTCATCTGTCATTTTTTTCTCTACTCCTAGCGAAAAATGTAACATTTTCTTCGTGTTGCTGCCACACAATATTGTACACATGATAAAAAAGGACGACGTAATATTTGTAATAATACTATGCTTGTTTCTCCGCTACTTTCTTTTTCTCTCAATCTAAAGAACTGTCCGTGTCGGTCGGTAGTCGGTGGGTATGCTTTGAAAGAATAAATAATATATGTGTAATCCCTATCCAAATGTTCACTCACTCAAAATGTATTCTCGCTACTTCAGGCCTCAGGATGATCTGATTGTGTGTCTTTTTTTAAATATGCTCCAAAATTACACATAAATTTTGCTGAAAAATGTAAATAAAATTACTATAATATTTGACAGTTCCTTGTCAAAAGATAGGTAAACATAATTAATGAAATGAAATGAGCATAAAGAGGGAAATGGAACATAAGTCATTAAACCCATTGTGTCATTTTATGCGCGATATTATTATTGTGCACACTGACAGACACTGCACACATAAAATGCACTACGCACACATTCCATAAAAGCATCATAAAAACGGCGTGCATGGATTAGTAGTTTTGTAGAAAAAAACAATACTTTAGACTTGAAGAAATTTCTCTTGAGCAGCAGCAGAAATGAGAAGGGTCGAAATATATACAAGTGTAAAAAGATGGATCGTTACGTTACGGGGGTTCTTGTGTAAAAAGGAACAATATTGTTGCGTTAATAGGTATCTTTGTCCATAAATGTCCATATCGCTCATCATCTCCAGAGAGCAGAGTGCATATGGGGTGCTCTACCATGCCATAACTCACTATTTCTCCATATTACTCGTTATTGCATCGTTGCAAGAGAAGAGCTTGTTGAAAACAATGATTGTGTCCCTTCATCCTTTTCTTACAAACACTATAACATACACACTGTAAAATTGCCTAGTCTTATGTTTTCCTGCTCCGGATACCCGGTCTGTCGTCCTTCCATGGTTCAATATTGTATGCATGTATGTAAGTATGTATGTTGCTGTGAGAAAATGCTTTTCTTCGCTTCTAGTCATCAATCCTTTAGACCATACTGTTGCGTAACCTACTGTCATAGTCATACATGCAAAAGTATAGTTCATGGAGAAAAATGCATACATACAATATAAAAGTAGCATTACACACCACTCTATTTCATTTGTTAGTTTTAGTTGCACATGTCTCGTATACAATATGATATTGTCAATATCTATAATGAAATATAGTATAAATATATATAAATATATAAATATATAAAATATATACTTCTCGTTCATTCATTCATTAATGCAATTGTTTTTGTTATCGGAATACATAGTGCGTCTGTCTACAAGTCTTCATGTATGTAGTCGTGTGTCGTTATCACGCAAGTTGTAACTTTGAATGAAAAGGGTTTCGGATATTGGATCGTGTTGTGTGTCTGTCGAGAACGAAAAGATACAAGACTACGATCTGCCTATAAAAAGGCCGTACTTTAAGAACATCTTGATTGCGAATGGAGAAAACTCTCGGAGAGAAAAGAGGAAGTTAGAGAAAGGAAGACTGAGCACTAAGGAAAGTATCATCGTTACATTTACTTAGTTACAAATATTAATATGTTTTCACCCGTTGTAATGGAAGGACTGTTGGTAGCTGAATTGGATTAGAGGAATAGGCAGAGCGTAAGCAATTTGAAGAGAATGAGGATGGTGATAGTGATGAGATGATATAAGATGGAGATTAGCTTACGATTAGTAGCATTGCCACTTATGGCTTTTGGCTGTTACTATTCCAGAAAAAATTATACGTAAATAATTCTTCTCTATTAAATTATTTTGTGAGTTGGATAAAAAGAAGGAAAGGCTCTTCACAAGCAGACACGAGATCAAATGAATGTATACCGGATATGAAGACAAAAAGAGTATAAATGAGTGTATAGAAAGAACTCTATGCTCATATCATATACAAATAATAATAATGAAGTTGGTTTTGTAAGTGACATGATGAAGGCAGAATTAAACAAACTAAAAGAAATGGAAGTTATGGAAGCAAAAAAAGAGAGATCTGTTGAGATCTAATGGGATGAGATACGAGACGTATTTTCTACGAAATTAACAAGATTTTGAGAACGAGTTGCTAGGACTTCAGAACTAATTCATAATAAGCTTTAGTTGTGTATGAATGTACATAATATACTAAATAATGACATCCATTTTCTGTCTGAGTAATAATTATAATTATTTCGTTATTGTATAATGTGTAGTTGGGAACAGACACAATAACCCAAAGCCATTACTCACGAGTATTCATGTACACGTCACTGGAATATTAAAATCTTCTAAAAATAGAAAACTTTCACCAAAAAAGCTTCCTAATGTTCAACTGGGAAAAGCGAACTGAATTGAAGGAGAGCGTAGTATAATGCATACATACATACATAACAAGGATATTAAACAAAGTACAATAATAACCACTTCACTTGAGTTGGAATCTGCTCTTGCATATTGAATCTTGAAGCCATATCGTTGCTTCCTAAAACAAAGGTATCGTCAAGAGAGCGATCATGTGTACAAATGATATAGTATATTTATTATTTAGATAAAGTGCAAACTCTTCAAACTTTAATAAAGAAAATCTTTTTTATTTGCTGCTAAACCCCAGAGATATCTTTATTTCTACTTAATGTTTATTATGTGATTTAGTTTAAATTTAATAAAAGGCTCTACCTCCCAGTATGTACATAACTTAATGCTAAATATATATAGGTATATACATATTTTAAACTACCAAATAGTAACTGTAGAACCGCTATCCTAAAATAATATGCGAGCTTCAAGCTATTCATCAGTTAGGTTGCTCCATCGTCCGAGAAAATAAACATACCCGTTTACTTACTTTCACCAGTACCGTTTATAGTGTAACCAGCACCCACCACAAATCCTTCCAAAGGTACACCGTGTAAACATAATCTAAAGATCGTCCCTTAAAAAATTCATGTTCAACCGAACCTACTATCATACCAACCAAGCTAATATGTAACCTTTCTCATCCACACGGAAAAGCCAAGAGAAGTGAAAGTATAAAAAGTAGCCAGAGCAGCGAAAAGGTACACACACGAGTCCTTTGGTTGGATATAGGGAACAACATATCACATCACGATGCCATACATACCACTTGATTTCAGCTTATGGGAATTATAGGATGATCATCATACCATATAATGGATCATCACAGATAGATTTTCCAGTAGAAAATGACTTCCACTTGTACTCAACCTTGCTTCCATTTGTATCAAGTATATCAGGTTTCTCTTCTTCTACAAATCGCACAGCAGATTTTTTACACGATCATTTCCACTGTTTCTTCATATCGTATTCCCTCTCAGCATTACTTTCATCATCCTCATGTTTCCTTTTTATTCACACCATACCACAAGCTTCTCCAACCTAACTTTTTCTTCTTCCGAATGTGATGTATACATATTGTACCCTTACAGAAAATGCACGACAACTATATGCTGTGCAATATTCATCTTATCACATTAAATCATCGGTTATACCATGATGGCTAGGTAAAAAGTGCTTGGTAGAACTCCAGGTAACAGAAATTTAAGCATGAAATTGTGTAGTTTTTGTACAAAAAATAGTCAAGAAATCGTGTGTGGAGATAGCTAACACTCTGATAGATTTACATCGTTCTGGCCGTTAATGCATTTTTGATATGCTGGTTCTTCCATCACCGGTATTCCAGTTCACTATTGATTTCTACACCCGTCTCCTATCTTCCTGCTCGCCTGCTGTGAGCAAGTGAGTGACTTTTAGTGATCGACATCTTTATAGCGGTGGGGAGCGGATACCATGTGGAAATCTCTTTTCCTAGCTTTCTATTTCATCGTCAAGTATGATTGCATAATTTTCTTTTAGCGATGCCTGCGTTTCCAACACTATTGACTGTTTGCCAGGGAATTGATGAAAATGAAATTGGCATGAAAAAATTGGTCCTCAGATCATAATTATCTTTTTTTAAATAGCTTTATTGCAAAAGCAGTTTTGATGTTCTAAATACACAATAGATAATTATCAAATAATTATGATATATGTCATGTCATGATAAAAGAACAGAAATATATGAGGCCAAAATATATGGTAGTCTAAGTAAGTGATACAGACTTAACGATGAGCTCATTGTCAGCAAAATCCGACTTTCCTCGATCCCAAAAAGAAAGAACTTTCTTTCTCTGTGAAAAAGAAGATTATTTTGACCTGTAACGACCTTCCGTCTAGATGAATTCATTTTCTTGATGTAACATATGTTCACATCATAATGTCATGATGAGTGTCACATAAATCTTTTGTATGGATGGCTATCAATGGCCTGTGGCAAACATGTACCAACATTGCATTGTACTCATTAGTTAATGACTACTAGCTCGAACGTGTGATTTTTGAAGTATGTGAGAAACTTGAGAACTCGTAAAATGTACGTGTGAGATTATGATAAAAATTACTCATACAGATGCACCATAAAGAAGTTTTAAAATAATTTCTTCAGCATTCATATGAATAAGCAGTGTAGCTTTTTTGACCTTGTGGTACATGACATTTGAGAATTTGAGTACCAAAATATCCATGTTATGTTATGCTATTATTTAGATTCGTACAGGTTTTTCCATTACCTCGAATAAATCCAATTTAAATTCATTTTTTAGATCGACCGACAGACATTTTCACCGTTATATTATGGCTGAAATTATATATACGCACATTATGTATGCTTTATACTTTGCAACAATGAGGGTGAGGGAGGGTGCACCTACTCACATGTGTGTGGTAGCGTAATGTTATGAAAAATTGTTGCTCTTTCTAAAGCTTTGTAGGAAAAACGAAAGGGAATCGGTTTCTATGGAATCGCCATTTTCCAAACAAAGGGAAAAGCGATATGTGTGTACGTCTTGTGGAACCAGTTAATGTACAGGATGTTTGTAGATGACTTTCTTTGATGTCAAATCAGTTACGCTGTCAAGAAATAGTTACTTCTATTTCATAAGCGTTTTTCGTTATAAATAAAACGATAATTACACTTTGAATATTAAGGGACGTTACCTAAAAAATAAAATAAAATCTAGTGTATGAAAAACCTGTCGTATTTTGATTAAGTGGCACTTTGAAAGATGTTTGCATACCTCAGTAAAAAGGTAAACTGTTTCATTACTTTAGATTCACACTTAAATATTTATTTCTAAATTATACGGAAGATAAAAAAATACTCGTTTGTTGGTGTAGTTGGAAATGCCTCAAGGGGCAAATGTTCGTTGTGTAGCTTGGAGTTCTGAGGACAACTTTTTAGCTTGTGGCTGTGAAAATGGGATGCTAAAAGTTTTAAAAATCGAATCCACAACAGCTTCTTCTGGAGAAAGTAATGGCACGAATCGTGGTATGCTCGCTGCACCATCAAACATCGCCATGAATCAAACACTGGAAGGGCACTCATCAAACATACAAGTAATTGCGTGGAATAACGTTCACCAGAAACTTACCACAAGTGATGCCAAAGGTTATATAATAAGATACACGTGCATATTAAAAAATGATATTTCATTCATATTTTATACTACACAAAATATTACGTGTCTTGTTTTACCGTGTCATAAGACTTTATTAATCGTTATTCATCATCACTTTTACAACCAGGTCTCATTATAGTTTGGATGCTATACAAAGGAACATGGTATGAGGAAATGGTAAATAACAGGAATCGGTCTACAGTTCGTGGACTAGCATGGTCGCATGATGGCAATAAGATTTGTATTGTTTACGAAGATGGTTTGTAGCTATAAAAATAAAAGTGATTTTATTCTTTGATTATAAAAATGGATGGTTATGTGTGTGATAAGAAGAGTTTCCCTTAAAGGTGGAGTTATTGTTGGTTCTGCGGATGGAAACCGATTATGGGGAAAGGACATAAAAGGATCTGTCTTGACAGGAGTAACATGGTCCGCAGACACAAAAATGGTCTTATTCACTCTTAGTAGTGGAGAAGTGCATGTTTATGACTCAGAGGGAAATTTTATGGTACACATTAAAAATAAATCCTATAAACCGCAGTGTAAAAAAAGTTGTTGTGCATGATACAGACATACCGGAGGCTAGACAATAATAAAAAATAGATTATTTCTTAAAAATCATTATTTCAGTCAAAAATGAGTCTGGAACGATGGCCAAAGTTTGATAGTGGAGATGACAACGAGCCTATTGTGGCTGTTAGATGGAAAACAGCTAAAACTTGTAGTGAAGTGGAAACGCCAAGCTTGGCTGTAATCTGGAAGGCAAGCTGTATGACATTAACGAGAGGAGTGAACGATGAAAGTAATTAAAAAATTTCATATAAAATGGATTAAGTGATTGCATTTTTTTGTAAAATTCTTCATGCTATAGATATTAATCTACCTTACAAAATTATTCTATATTTAGCTCCCATCATTGTTGATACTAGACTGGTGGCAACTTGTGGGGACTGGAGTCCTAATGGGTTGTATGTTGCGGTAGGTGGCCAGCCTACTGCTATTGGTCAAAATAAACAGGAATTTGACCAGGTCAACATTTTTGATCAAATGGGAAAAGTAACTAACTAACTCTTTGTAGTAACTATGCATAGATTTTCATTTTATATGCCTATCAATAAACAAGATGAAATATTATATAGATCCTTCAGCAAATAAAAATACCAGGTTCTCCAGTAACATCGCTCTCATGGGACTACCTTTCTTTAAGATTGGCCATTGGTGCTGGAGCGCACGTATACTTTGCCAATTTACGACCTCAATATAAGTACTCATTCTTTGGATCTAATACATTAGCATTCGCTTTCATTAGAGCAGATGGATCAAACCATATTGGATTTTGGGACACAAAAAAGGTAAAAAGGTAGACTTGAAGCACTTTTGAAAATATGATTCAGGTGATGGCACATAAAAGCTCTTTTATTCAGTTGACGACGCAAGAAATTCCCGGACAAATACTTGATGTGAAAGGAGATGAAGACTATTTCGCCATTTTATCCGTAAACAGCTCGGGTATTTATAATGTTTCTGTTTTAAATGCTGTGGGAGCTCCGGTCGACGGTAAATTTTTATTGTTAACGAAAGATAGTAGGAGTGCCTTTATGGGACAAAGCGTAAAATTTTACAGCAGTAAAGCTATTCAACTTTCTCCTTTCTTCAGGACTCAGCATAATGACAATAGAGCCCTTCACAATAGCATTAACACAATCAGTTCTCGCCTGTCTTGCCCCAAATGCAGTGCTTCTTTGGAAATATCAACTAGCTACTTCTCAGTCCATGGTTGTATCCGACATCGGATCAAAACGGAGAGAGAGAACTTTTCACATTGATGAAAATCCAAAGTTTCAAGTAGACAATGACAGAGATGTGAGTTATACTTAAGCAGAAACACAAGTATTACATTTGTCAGATTAAGAATAGAAATTTAATATGTATGCTTTTTTTCTTATATGCATGCAGTTATCTGGACAAGATCTAACTGCACAGGTAAACAGATTTTTAATAAAATATGCTACAAAAGCTAACCAATTTAAAGTATTAAAATGTCAAACAATCACGTTTGTATGCCAAACAGAAAACAAAAGATCCCACAATATGCTGCGATGCGCGTGCTGATCTATTAGTAGTGGCTAGAGAATCTGGACGCTTGCAGTTGTATTCATTGCCACATGGGGCTCTCCTTAGCGTATTAGATATTGCAGTTGAGGTATTTTGTAAAATAAATAATCTCTCATAAAATAAAAACTATTTGTGTGCATGTTTATGCTATGTTATGTAACAACCAACTTTATATTTTTGCTATAAAAAGTTTGTCCAACCCTTATATTATTTACATAGGTGGGAATACGACCCCAGAAAATATTTTTGAATAGCGATGCCCTCCAGTTAGCTATTTTGGACAATGGGGGACATTTAAGCATTTGTTCTTTAAGTACAACCACATTGAAAACTTCATCTATACGAAAATATGAGAGGAAGGACATTTGGAGTTTGTTGTGGGCTTGTGATAATCCAAGTTTGCTTTGTGTCATGGAGAAAACACGAATGTCCGTTGTGATTTATTACCATGTCAAATTTTTTTTTTGCATAAATAACGAAAGCCATATTGTCATTGTGTATTGGTTTGACTTGACAGGTATGTAATGAAAAATGGAGAAGTTGAAGAGCCCGTGATAAGTTCCGGATACCTGGCATATTTTAAGGTTTGATTTTGAACTTTTCACTCGTTTTACAGGAGTATAATTCTGGATAATAAATAAATAAGTTTTATATTTACATAATGCTTTAGGGCCTGGAAGTGACAGTAATGCTATTAGATGAAATCATGCAAACCCCTGAAACATTAAAGCCAGAATATGCAATGAAAGTTGAAACAAGGGCATTGCGAGACATCAAATCTCTGATCGAGAATGGTACGGATTTGCTTGACGTAGGCAGATATGTTGAGGAGAACAGTCACCCAAGTTTATGGAGATTGTTGGCACAGGCGGCCCTGAATCAGTTGGATTTGTCAGTTGCTGAAACAGCGTTTGTGAGATGCAGAGACTACGCTGGGGTACAATTTTCTAAGCGTATCGCAAATATTACGGATGACAGTATTAGGAAAGCGGAAGTGTGTTGCTTTTTCGAGGATTTCGATAAAGCTGAAAAACTATTTCTCGAGACAGATAGAAGGTGAAGTGTATAAGCTACGAAGCTACGATGGATCTATGAAAATTGTTGAAAGGCAAGTTGAGGATTATTGTAAAATGAATATTTTTGACATGTGGCTCACAAAAAACAGGGACCTGGCTGCTGAAATGTGGAAGCTGCTCAGTGAATGGAATAAAGTAGATCAAGTATCACAGCCATTGGCAAAGCAGAGACCATCCGACAGGACTTTTCGAGAGATGAACATAGCGCTTGGAGACAAAGCTGGAGAAGAACAAGACTGGAGAAAAGCATTGTCCTATTATGAGAAAGCAGACGACACCTCTCGCCTTGTTGAATGCTACTTAATGATGGAAGATTATGGAAATCTGGAAAAACTCATTTCTACCTTGCCAGAAAAGAGTCCCTTGTTACCACGGATTGCTGCAGCTTTTGAAGCAGTGGGTCTCACTACAGAAGCAGTGAGTAAAATTCCATGTTGCAACATATAATGAATGGAATATGAGCTCTCAATGACATTTCATAAGATTTTAAGATGAAATTTATCACTTCGTTAGGTGAAAGCATATTTGGCTGCAAATATGGCGGAGAAAGCTGTGGAAGCGGCGGTGGTGCTATCGCAGTGGAATTTGGCAATGGAACTGGCTCAGCGTCATACATTACACAATGTTGCTCCGGTTCTTCTTCGATACACGGGGTTAACAATTAAATCATTTTTGTAGTTTAATTATTTACTAATATTATATATATGAAGACTCATATTGCATCAAGTTTTCTGAAAAAAGAACGAAAATTTTCAGGGAAGCACACAAAATACATTTTTATAAATAAAACACGATCGTCAGCGTGCAAAACATGTGTATATTTGTCATTTTAGACACTTACTGGAAAATGGAGAAATAATGCAAGCAGTGGAACTGTTACGAAAATCTGACAAACCATTTGCCGCTGGCAAGCTTTTAGCAATGGTACATTGCATAATTAATTTTTACCTGTGATAATTTACAATTTTAGGACAACAATCTTTTTGTTGACATCTTTATGATTTTTCCTAATAATGTTGTATTTTTTCATATTCACAATAGCTTGCCATCCGATTTCTTAATGCTGACGAAAACATAGGCTTGGTACTCATCAAGAAGATTTTTATAATGTCTGCACAAATGTTCACATACAAAACTCGTAAGTTTTTTCGTGAAAAGTCAGTTGGTGGTAAATCTGCAAAATCCGAAGGCGGGTTTGGAGAGGAAGACGATGCAGACTTATCATTTGAGAATCATATTCCTGAGGACTTCCGACCATCCCCTGAAGAATACCGTTGGATGAGGGAAACTCCATGGCGGGGCGCAGAAGCTGTTCATTTTTTATGCTTGGTTACAAGGTTTATTTATCAAGCCCAATATGGAAACGCAACAAAAGCTGCATTGTACCTGAGGTACAAACATACGTAATATGCATTATTCAAATAAGTACTGCAGTTGGGGAAATACCAAAACGCAAAAAATATTTAAAAGTCGCCGTTCATATTTCAATAGAAACTTTGTGGACGTTTTGGGGGATGAAAGAGTCAACACTTTACTGGCACTGGCAGCCGCTAATAACAAATGCTACAATATCTGTTCACGAGCTTTTATTCATTTAGAGCTTTTAGATGACGAATACAGTGACGTAACATCAGACTTGTTTAGTGAGCATCCTCCAAAGGATGTTCGATTGCAAAAAGTGGAGTGCCCTGGGTATTTCAGACACTTAATTGGCTCATTCAATATGGAGAATCGTCCTGTCAAATGAATGTAATTTTAAACATTTTCTTTTTCTGTTTTAAATGTAGTTGTACCACAATGTTACTTGACTCTGCGACTAATTGCATAAGCTGCGGAGCTCGATTTCCTGTTTGTACAGCAACAGGAAAACCGATTTACGAATCAGCAAGGGTCTGGACTTGTGATGTGTGCACAAAAGTTGCCGATGTCAAGGAAATTTCACAGAGAAGACATTGTCCTCTTTGTCATAGTTTGAAAAGAAATACTGAATAAAAATCTTTGAAATTATCGAAATGGAAACACCAAAGTATTTATTTATAGAATTTCGAATATTTTGATTTACATGGCATTATTTGATGGTAAGCACTATTTATAAGAGTTGTTAGTAAGTGCATAAATCATATTTAAACTATCGAAGCGTCTTCAGTTTAAATATTTTTTTAACTCATGCAACTAAAACATTTCTTGAAAAGGTTTCAAAAATTTCACGCTTATTTTGGGTTAAAACCCATCATCACCTTTAGTAAGGTGTGTGGAACTATTTTATGAAAATGTTTCTAAAAATGAAAAAGAAGATGTAAAGTAAAGTTGTTCTCGCCAACAAAAATCCTACAATTTAAACCCTGACGTTTCTTGGGTGTTGATCAGAGAGCTAGAATGATTCAAATTCAAAATAGAAAAAAAAATTATTCACGAGCAAAACAGTGGTATATATTTCGCGATTTATTTGAAAGGGACTCTATGTTGGTATTCCTCAATATTAAGCTTATTGCAGTTAGTACTTGTTATTTTATTTATATATATATAGGTTTTTATTATATTTTTATTATGTTGCAATGTACTCTATGGAAACGGTTTTGTTTTTCTTCCTAACGTGTTTCAGAAAAATAAAACAATAAATTGCAAAGGTTACAGTAACCTTTAAAATATTCTGGCATTTTAGTCCATGATTTAAAAACGGTTAAATCGTTTTTGCAAACGTAAAGCCTTCAGTATTACTAAAGTAATCCAACCATGTAATCTGACACTAGTCGGGACAATATTTTTTGTGAGTGATGTAATAGACGATACCTCTGGATATTTTAGAATTGGAAAGGATTGCGCTTTCATCTCCACAGCCAACTTTCATTATATAAACAAATTTGTATTTATCAATGTATTTATACTACATAAAAGGAACTGAATTTATTCATATCTAACTGATTTTCAATCATCAAATTTGAAAATTAATTGCATGGGAAAGGTACAAATTCTGCATTTTTCTTGGTTTAATTACATCAATTGGGTTGAAACTCTTTACCGTTTGACAATAAAATAATAAACCCTGGTAGACGGTTTAAGTTAGATACTCGATGAAGACTTGTTACAATTAAGAAAACAATTGTTAGATTTG
>JAQFXM010003986.1:0-18401 GCA_034693345.1 Entomobrya multifasciata | reverse complement strand
GTTCATCACTGTCATTTGTCGCAATATTATCATCGCAGCGGCGTCATTATGGTCGCTATTACAGCGGGTTTATTTTTATTTGAAACGTAGGAAGTATACTTTTCGTTATGTTTATTTAATAAAATCATTAATGCAAAGCTAATACAGGCTATAATACTTGTTGCATTAAAGCATGGATATTATTTATTCATTTTTATTAATTTGTATTTGATTTGATTTTAACCGTAAGTTAAATAAATTCACTAAAATTACTTGCTTAAAAACTCATTGAAATCTTAAAACCTTGAATCCACCTTAAAATCAGCTCAATTACCCTATTCGTATTGATTTCACTAATTTCTCGAGCATAATATATATAAATATTAAAATACGTCAAAAGGTTTCATTGTAAAGTCGAAATATCATAAAGCACTCACGGTTTGGTAAAAAACCTTCGAAAACAAATTACGTGTGTCTTTCAAGGTTTTTCCTTGAATACTACATGATTTTATAGCCACAAATTATGAAATTATTTAGTTTCCTGTAACAAGTATGCATATAATAACTTAATTTATATTTCGTATTTCTTATATCATTATGATTTCGTATACCCAAATATATTACAAACTTTTTCTGCTTTAGAAATCCCACAAGACATTCCATTTTTCTTGATCAGTTAAAATTGTATTTAAAGTATCACTTATATTGGACTCAATTGTCATACCAAAATGCTTTTAAAAGTTCATAAATCAGAAATAAATCTTTTACAAAAAGGTTTCTGGTTTTTACCATCTTTACCTTTAGAATGGGATACGAAAAATGAAAAACTTCTCAGAAAAAACAATACTTTTACTTTGTTCAAGTTTTATTTATCTATTTTAGTAATTTTAATTCTTGCTTTTTTCTGTGTTTACATCATATCGACATATTTTCTGGCCTATCGACCAGACGCTGATTTTGTAGGAATTGTCATTTTAATCGTTGGAGGTGGACCATTGTGGCTGTCCCTTTATAGTGCATGCTATTTTATTCTAAATGAAGAGTTCGTTAACGTAAGCAACAAGTGCTTTGAGTTGGCGTCGTTTTCTATAAATTGTAAGTACAAGAATGAATTTAGATTTACAATCATGTAACCAATACCTATATATTTTAAGCATGCAACCTATATTTGTATTTATTTGTCTATAGATCATCCATTGCAATCAAACAAGTGTCCAACATTCCTTGACAAATTAGGAATTCCAGTAGTTTTAGCCGCAATGTTTGATCCATGGGTAATAGTATTTTCTTTAATATACAGTCGTTATGACCCAATGTGTTACATATTTGAAGACATTTTTGGACCTGTTCTGTATCAATCAATACTAATTATAAGACTAACGTTTGTGTTAAGAATAATTATCTTAGCTACTGCAACTTTTGAATGCAGTCGACTTTTAGGTTTTGTTGGCCTTTATATTATTATCTTAACAAGTTGTGCAAACAGGTCACTTAACATATTGAAACATGGCTCTATATCATCAATCAAAAAATTAGCTTGTTATAGAGCCTTCACAATACTTTTTCAAGTGTTGATGCAAGAAATGTCGAAACTATTATCAGTTTTGATATCCACACTGTTTTGGATATTTGTGCCGTTTTGGTGGCTGATTATTACGCATTATGAAAAGTCTACTATGTATATATATTTGGGTGTTCTTATTGCGATTTTAACTACGTTGTTTAAAGTAGTTTTAGATCTGTTGGCGTTTTGGGGTGACGAAATGACTCGTATTATCATGGCCATAAGGTATAAGTTTAGAGTAGACTACTGTACTTTAGAAAAGGGGTTTGCAACACAGAAACAGCTAAGAAAATTCAGATTGTTAATGTCTCAAGCAACGCGTACTGTGAGAGTACCGTATTACACATACATAATTCAAGATATTGATCCATCTTTTGTTGCAAATTTATTCAAAAATGTGGTGCTTAGAATATCTGACACAGTTCTTCTAACAAAATAAATGAATTTAAAAAAATAATTCCAAAGATAATGGAAACAATTTAATGAAGCCTTAATGCCCTGTTGATAACAAGTTTTTTAAATCATGCGCGTATAATATACATGAAAATATTGATATGTGTTCGACAAGTGGTAATGTTTAAATTTAAATCGAACGTTTCGATTGGTTTTCACTAGTCCTTATCATTATAATTATAAATAAAATAATCAGTTACATGAAAAAGTTCAAATATCTCCTATCATATTGAATTGCTTTTTGACAACCAGTGCAAATTTATTTTTACTCAATATTTTATAGCACAGTGATATTTACAAAATTGTATTTTAACAAACAACGAGCGATTCATCGGCTTATCATTTCTGGTTGCATAGAGACCTTATTTGTAGTTTTCGGAGTTTGAAATCGAGGTTTTACCTGTAATTCACATTTATAATATATTTATATATATTTATATAATATAGTCCATATAAACTAGTTAAGGATGAATAACTTGTTCGAAAGGACATTTTGTATTAAGATTTGATGTCTAAATAAATTGTTTATTTTTTAAATATTTAATATTCAAGCACAATATTTATGTTAGGATTATTTTTGTAAATTGTAAGCATTGTACTTTGTAAGTTGTAAATTAGACTGTAGAACAGGTAAAAGTAGAGAATTATAAAACAAAGGTTGAGAAAATGACAGTTTCGTGAAAATGAATTTGAAGTTTGTTTAAGAATTGCTATGAGTAAATTTTAGATACCTAGATTTTGCCTAGATACGTTAGGATACTGTAAAGAATTTGTTTTTTACACACCAAAATATATTGTTATAAACATCTTAATCACATTACAAATTTAATTACTGGAATGCCCTTACATTTGTGGTCTTACATTTACTGAAATTTCAGTTTCATGTTTTATTTGCAGTCTACATACAAATTTTCTTGCATTTTCAAATAGATTTGCAATCGTATTTAATAATATTTTGAGAAATCTTACAACCATTTTGTATGACGCTCTGATGCGTAAAATATTTTCTAAAAAAATAAATGCAGATAAAGAGACAAGTAAACCAAAGCCGGGTATTAGACTCAAAATAGCTACTGCAGCTTTGTCACCATCACCACCAGTTTTTGATGATGCATTTTGAGTACTTGTAGATTCTAGCTCATCAACATGGTAATTTAACTTTAAAAGATGGGCGAACTCAAAATACTTTTGCCACCACTCGAATACACCAGCCTCGAAAAGATATCTTACTCTAAAAACCGAATTTGATGGAAAATAATTACCAAATTTGTATCCCGCAAATCTTTGAAGTATTTTATCTTTAACAAGAAAGGTTTTGTTTTTGAATAGCATTTGTATTGTGTGAAGTTTTAGCGCAGCTTGTCTTGGTAATAAAACTGCAGATTTATTGCAATTATTCATGTGAATTTCCAGAATTCTGTAAATACTTTCCCAATCTTCTTGTCCGTGGTCAGGTAACATCGCAGAGTTGTTGATGAGTTTCCACATTTGCTCGGATATTTCTTCTTTTAAAAAGTTTAAACTGTAAAGAGATGCATTCAATGTTATCAAATCCGTTAACCGATACCATAATTCAGAAACCACTGGAAGCTTTTCATGACTGTTTACGGCGCCATACTTGGTATGTAGCATACGAAGTTCACGTACGTTGTAAAAGTCTGCACTTATGTCACTCGTAAGGTTAATTCTCCGCGAGTAAATAATAAACTGATATTCTTGAAGCCTTTGGAATGTGTTGAATTCGACCACTGGAGGCTCTGCAGTCAACTTTGTCACATTTTCGTCCTTGTAAACTGTGCTTAAATACAACCAGCTAATTGGAACGAAAAAGAGACAAAAAACGTACGATTTTTTTGTGCTCTTGCCAACAATGCTAAACATGCCTGCCGATTGATCTAAAATAGATAAAAACGTATAAAAGTTTATTTCATATAAACTTGTATATTTGCGTTTGCTGTCCAATTCTTTTGATAATTTAACAATAAAAGATATAACAAAGCATAAAGTCAAAATTAGTGACCACGTTGGAACATCGAAAGGTGAAATTAATTCTCTCAACTGGTTTGCCCAATGCACAAGTTCTTTGTGACAGCTTACGATTTGTAGAGAACTGCTTGTTAAAACAAACCGACTATCTTGAAACTTAATTGGATATCGGTTATAGTATCGCTTTATTGTTGGACGAAACACTGGATGAAAATTAATAAGCTTTGTTGGGCTACAGGATTCAACAATAACATTTTCCCAGTAATATTGGTATTTGTCGTAGTATCGAGAGAAAGTAATATTTGCTGAGTTTTGTAAGAGCGATGCAGTCAAATGTCGATCAGCTAAGGAATACAGATCTGTTAATTCAGATTCGATATCGATGGAAATATTTTTGACGTGTTTCAGAATTGGTCGAACGATTCCTCTTTTCCATTTTTTTAAATCTTCGAGTGGTTCATAAGGATTAATAACCGCAACATGAACCGAGTATGGATCTAAATTAATTTCTTGAATCTCTCGAAGAATAGTTTGTAATTTATACCGTGGATATCTTGGATTAAAACTTGTGTAAACTAAGACAGTCTTAAACGAATTGCAAGGATCACAATACGGGCATAGTGCTTTTAGTGTGAGGGACGTATACTCCCAGATGAGAACATTAAGTGATAAATGTGAAAAGAAGAAATTATCATAAATTAAACCAGACATCCATTTTCTGACATCATTTTCATTCCTACAAATCGAGTCTGCAGCTGAGTTACATACAAGAAGCGAGATAACTGGAACTGTATTTAAAAAGTTCTGCTTCCACTTCTGCTCTTCCCAAAATGCATCTAAATATGCCAAAGCCGGATTCTGAAGAACTTTTTCCCAGAAATGATTATATGAGTATATCTGCGGAGAACTCGTTTCGGTTGGTGGGTCAAGGAAAACGTTTGCCTCACAAGCTTTGTTTTTACTTGATAGTTGGAATGACTCGGATAACGTTTGTGCAACATAGTTATCGGCGACTTGTGCTGGAGGCATTAACAGTTTTCTAGCTGTGGCATTAAAACATAATGATGGGTCTAACTTGCCTAATGATGGGTACGCAGACCCAAGTTCGAATGGATACAAGTTGTACCGTCTGCAGTAGTATAGATAGCGAAGAAGAATTATCGGGTTCTCAACTTCCTCAAAATTAATATTGGACCCTTTAAAATTAATGACTCGTATATTGCAACCGGTGAATATATTTGTAATTTCGAATGGATTCTGAATTGGGTCGTTTTGTGTCATGAGCGCTCTCGCAAATGAATAATTAATTTTCGGGGAGAGAACTAAGAATAAACAAAAATAAAACTCAAGGGTAAATGTAGCCACAGTCCTCATCTTACGAAAACTTGTTCAAAGTGATGTTTTTTTTCTTCTTAATCGTAGTTTTCAGAACAGAGCACTTGTGTTGCTTTTCCTTATAAAATACGAGAAAAGACATTCGTCATTTCCCAATTTTTTCCAAATCTTACTTGTGAAAGTACTTGTGTAGTAAACTAGGGTTTAATTTGATGCTATGTTTGATTCAATATACCGGATGTAATAGCGACCATAACGACGCCGTTGCGATGATAATATTGCGACAAATGACAATGATGAACACTGATGTTATCAATGAAATATGCCTTCGAATGATATTGTCGCAAAATGTACGCATTTTCTATGTATTAGCGTGCCCCTTTTGTAGATGCGGAAACTGGCGGTGGATGTACGAGAGCCCATGAGTCGGCCACATAACCTCTCATGTTTGGTTACATGTGTCTCAAGCTACACTGCCTGTTCGATTTCTGCTAACCATGTGGAGCCGTAAGCTGGAAATTGATGCTAACTGGTAATATGCGGTTTCAGTACCGAAGGAGATAGCCTTTTCTCTATACTCTTCACTTGCACCGTGGTTTTCAGCACTCTGGCATCTCCTTCAAGTTAGTCTTATCGTAAAAGCTGTATAGCAGCAAAAGTTTAATCTCTTTGGCTAGGTGCCACAATTTTGTTAGTTAAGCAAAAAGTTAGTTAAGTTTTTCGATTGTTATTTGTTAACGACGTGGGTTAAAGGATAAATAAAGTAACTGTTGAATTTTAAATGAACCTGTGTTTCTTGTGAGTTATTTACAGCATCAGATATCGACTAATTATCCCGTGGTACGAACTGAACTGGAATTTTCTGAGTTGCAACAGAGTGTGGGCGATTTGTTTTTTGAGGCGTTGAATAAAGATTTCATCTCGCATATTTCGAAATATTCCCGTTCTCAACAGATATTTCACATGTCATATGTTTGATTACAATCACTTTGACCCCAATTTCGGACCCGACGAGGTCACATTGACCAATAGTGACAAATGATTCTTCATCTACTCAACGAGGGCTTTCGATTGAGCTATTACAATGTATCATATGTCTTAGTTGAATTTTTTTACTTATTCCTGCATGCCAAATTTGAGCGAAATCGATCAACGCGTTCTTGAGTTATCGTGTTCACAGACGGACAGACAGACAGACATGATAAAGGCAATAACTGCTGACGCTTCGGTTTTAGCGGCGTAATAATTCGGCGTAATACTTCGTAAAGGATTTTTCGTTCTAGAAATCACAATTTCGCCCAAAACATTGAATATTATTTGCTTTTTAAGTTTGGTTTTGTGAATTATTTACTTAATGATACGATTTTTGTCGTGTTGGGCGTTTATGTACTAGTATTCCTAATGTTTTGGAATTATAAAATCCATTTTTGTGTGGTCATTTATAAGTTTTTTGTGGTATTGGGAAACCAATATCCAGAAATAATCCAGAATATGTGTCCAGAAATGTGTACTCTGCGAAATGAAGATATTGTAAGACAAATCTGATATGGTAGAAATTTTAACTTGTCCGCACAGACTGCAGCTATTCAACTGTGGTCTCTCTAGACCCGTCATCTGTACTAAAAGCTATATGTAATGACCCATTGCAAATGTGAAGTTGAAAATACACAAGTTGTAACTCAAGTTTATTTGCGTGCATAGTAACGACATGGCTTGCATTATTAGCTGTTTGAACAAGATAAAATTATATGTTTTGCTTTCGTTCGTCCGTCTTTTGCTTAAATCGAGAATGCGCAGACGGCAAGTACCAAACTTGGCATGTAGCTAAAGTTAAGGGGTCGAGAAACTTTCAGAATGTTGGATTTATTAAAACAAGTTGGCACAAAATCCCACACAAACGTGTGAGGGGTACTAAACTTGGTCAAGATTATGTAACAAGTGTGTTTACCCAAAAAGATTTGTATGGTATTTCGCTATTTTATGCATATGCGCGTTTGTGGATTTTATTGAAATCTTAATATTCATTTGGAATTACTTTCTGTGAAAGCAATTACTGGCAAAAGTAATTTTCTAGGATTGCTCATGTAACATGGATGATTCCAACTTACATGACTTTTTATCGATTTGAGACAACGCCCTACACACGTGTATACCAATACCATAGTACTGCTTGTAATATAAAATCATATCTTGGAATAAGGAATATCATGCAATAAATACTATCTAAATATAAGTCATAAAGGGTCTTACAAATGGTGGAAGAAAATTGTTGATTTCAATTAATTGTATGGCCACTTAAGGGTTTCAGGTTTGCAATAGTAAGATAGCGATGGTCTTGGCAAAATAAAGAGAGGATCAAGATTTTGAAAACCGTTTTCCCCATTTTGAATTTGTTTTTGACATACAGATTTTAAATTATTTGCTATATTTGATACAAAGACATTCGTAGTTTGGCTTGTTGCTCCCTTGGAGTTATAATAGCCATACCCTTTAATACATAATTTATAGCTTCCAGATTTATAGATTAAATATAATTTTAGTGTTTTAATATATTAACCAAATGCCTTCATAAAAAGCATGCATAATTTAAAATTGTGTGTATCACACAGATTCTGTACTAGCACTTGTTAAATTATGGTAAAGAATATGTTGGACAAGTTCTTCGATCAATGATTTCACAACTTCCGTGATGAAAAATCGATGTTCGGTTTCTTGTCCAACTTTAATCAAGCATTATGGCCAATAGCTACTAAATAAAATTCAGCATAAAATTTTCTATTATCGATTTCAGTTACGTGCAGTATGCTACTTAAACACGTAAGCCATTAGAATTTTAATGTGTTTTGTCCGTCAGTAGTAGTTGAATGTTGTATTTTTGCAAACTAACCACATCGATTATTGGGGGATTACACAAGAGGACAAATACAGTTTTTTTAATCTCCTTTGACTTTTAAAAGATCATTAACAAATATCTTGTGAAAAGATTATTTTATTCAGCCGAAAGTTTTTGAAATAAATATTAATTCTTTAGTTAAGATTTTAGTTGTTTTGAGATTTTGAGTAAAATACAATGCCACGAATCTAAGAGATAGTAAAAAAGACTAGAAGAGCACCGAACGGCTTTTTACACTGATAATATATTTACTATTAGCTTGAAATTTAACTCCGGTTCATTTTTGAACGTGTCGTAACATGTTTGTAGCAAAACAATTTTTGTGCTTCAATTTAACCTTGATGATATTTACAATAATTTTACATCTGCATTATTAGATGTACCCTGAAAACATAATCGTCACAACTTCAATGTTTAAAATTCCTTTACTGGCTGCATGGCTTATATTTGACTAGGTTTTAGGACCGTTATGAAAGCTTCCTGAAGTAAAATAGGTGAATCGTTTTAAATAGTAAGCTATCAAATTATTATTACTTTAAAAACGTAAGATATTTTGCCCGCCCCAGTACATTGGTCGATGATTATACGTTAATTTGTAATGTCCTGAATTTTCCATTGCAAATAACATGTAAATCATTGAGTTAAGGACCAAGGCGCGGAAAATACCTTATGATACTTGTAGTAATATAAAACGGTGAAATATCAACGATGGCAATTGTAGTGAATTCGTCACAATAGTTTTATAAATTATTACATATTACACGTCAGGTCCAAAGAAGATGAGCCAAAAACTTTCTTTTATATGCTTTCTTACTTGTGTGATGAACCACTTTATGGGAAATATCCTAGATACTATATTTTTGCAATAGTGATACCTAAAATATTGATACCTAAGTTCTCTAAACAAGGTATTTTCTCCATTTTACTCATTATGCCGCCAATTTCTACGTCATTGAATAAAATAAGTGCCTTGTATAAGGTCAGATTAACCTTTGAACAACAAATAGTTAAGCAAAATATACTAGTTTTAATTCTAAAAAATGGCAACGTTACAATAATAATTTCCTTGTTGAATAAAAGTTACAGCACAAACAGATTTATTAAGGTTTTTAATGCATCTATTAAAAACCGTGCTTTTAAAATGTGTTCGAACAAATGAAAGATTGTATTATATACTGACTAAATATTAACTAAATAGCTAAATAGAAATTGTAATTTGTTAAAAAATTGTCTACAAGAATTAAATCTAGTAAATCGTAGCAATAAATTGTGCAATTTTTGGCGTAAAATCGATCAAAAACGACATTTTACTACAAAAAAATTGGTAATTTTGCTTGAATTCTAATATGTTTTGAACTTAAATGATTTTGACAAAGATCAGGTACACCCAACGATTGAAAAATTTCCTCGATTGATTCCACTTTCTTTTTATCCTATTCCCCATAAATCTCCATTAAAGCTTTCCATTCATCTGAAGAGCGTAACTCCTTTGCTTTTATAATCAACCAAGTAGCATTACCGTACTTAATATCTGAATTAACCATTGGATTGATTAATTTTTTTTCCAAAGCTGTCTAAAAAATCGTCCAGCACAGTCCAGTCATACGAGAACTCAGAGCCAATCTCATGCACTTCCTTCCATAATTTGTCACTGGGCCTATAACCAGCTAACAACAATTCCAAATTTTTTGTGGCGGTGGAAAACATAAATCCAACATTAGCAATTTAACAACAAGCAAATATCTTTCCAATGTGAAATATTTTGAATCTCGAATATTGGCGTTTGAATCTGCTGCCGCTTCTAACTCTAACCTTAGATCAAGATAGTAGCTGTAGTTCATTCATGTCAGAGAAAAAACGAATACTTTTTGTGCATGTGGGATGTTCACGTAGATTGTTATGAATTATTTTAAATGCCATTTCACTCAATAAAATCCCATCGTTTACATTTACAGGCGATTTCTTGTGTACTTTAAAATAACTTGGTTGTCCATTTCAAAAGTTTTTACCGTCATCAAAATAATCGTCCACAATTATCATACTGGCTTGCATGATTTGAAATGCCCAACCAACTAAATACGCATTTTGTTTTTCTTCAGCTGAAATATTACTGCATAATATCTCAACGCAAGTCATAGCAACCAGAAAACCTTTGAAACAAATCCAAAATATGGTTTAATTAAGAATTCAGCATTTAACAAATTTCCAAGAAAGAATCAATTGATCTGAAAAAAGACCTTAGTTGCTATTTATATGGTACACTATATCGAAGAAGTTTCTCAAATTGGGTTATAGTTTCTGGTACATTAACTAAACGTTTCAATTCTGATCTTACATCTTTAACGATAATATTAAAAACTTAGTTGTAATCTTCTATGTTGGACATATTGTCGTTAAAAATTAGAACTTTGACAAGAAGATTTGAATAATGCATCTATAACCTAACCCTTATATAAATTTCTGTAAAATTTTCAAAATAAATTGATTTCAACTAATCTTTCGTGAAACGAAAATTGGTTGTAAAATAACTCTTAGCTTTACCAAAACGAATGTTATATTTAGTTGAAATTTAGAACAAACTCAAGTAACGGCTAACTGCACCTACTGCAAAAGCAGTAGTCATTGATTAGAGTTATCAAGTTGACAGACAGACGAACAGACAAATACGTTAAAATCAGTACTTTCCGTCGCTTTGCTTTCAGCAGAAATAATAATATTTTAAGGCTTCACATTGTAAAAAAAAATTGTGCTGCGGAGTACTGCCTGAGTTAAGCTGCTTCCACATCAACTTTTGCAGTAAAAGTAGACAAGTATGTTGTATCAGATGTTCGACAGCTTGACTTTTTGAAGAAAAGAAGAAAAAGAAAGAAAAACAAAACAAAACAACACAAAAACTTGACTGCTTTGCTTGTTTACATATGACAAGTGATAAATTATTAGAAAAAAATAGTATTTAGTTAGGTTATGTAATATAATTACCTAACTATCTCATTTTTTGTGTTTAATAAATTAAGTGGTAAGTTTTGGACCAGTTAAAAAACAGTAAATAATTAGCAAATTACAATTAAGTGTTTTATTTGTATTATCATCATTATTATCCGGTAATCCAATTCAAATTGGCATTAAAGTTCATAAACCTAATAGCTGTTATATTTTTTTGTAGGTGCACTGCACTGGTCCAGAAACTTAAATGGAAATGGAGGAAACCAACTTGGAGAATGCACCGCTTGATTCCCTCCAAAATATTTCCACTGAATTATCAGAGCCAGACCTTGATCAAGATATGGTTACAGGAAATGGAAAATTGGCGAAAAAGAGGAGAAAGGAAGCTACTGACGAGGGATGTCCTTCTGAAATTTGTGAAGACTGTGGAAAGTCCTTTGGGAGTGCCACCCTTTTAAACGGTCATAGATTACATCAACATAATCCAAAAAGGAGGGAATATGAGTGTGCCGAGTGCCTCCAAAAATTCAAACAGGGCGCCTCCCTTTGGACGCATTACTACAGATTTCACATGGAAAAGGACCTACTTCCTGGGGAAGATCTCGAACAATTAATTGTTGAAGGGAAAAAGGATAACTGTGATGGGTCGTTATCGTCATCATCGACAATTTGTGGAATTTGTGGAAAGGTTTATCAGGATCCAAGCAGTTTGAAGAGGCATGTGGAAAAGGAGCATGAAGCACCTGGATTAAGGTACCCGTGTCCGGAGTGCGGAAAGGATTTCAAGGATCGGGATTGGATGGTGGCGCATAGGAAAAAGGTGCACTTGGGGACAGTGAAGACAAGGTGTGGGGAGTGTGGGAGGGAGATGGGGAGTGAAGGGAAGTTGTGGAGGCACAGGATGGAGGTGCATGGGATGGGAGGGAAGGAGGCGGGGGAGGGATTAGAGAGTGTGAAGTGGGAGAGATGTGGGATTTGTGGGGAGGTGGTGTTGGGGGGAAAGGGGTGGATGGGGCATTTGAGGGAGAAGCATGGAGTGGAGGAGGAGGAGAGGGAATTGAGGAGAAGGAGGGAGGAGAAGAGGGAAAGGGAGAGGAAGAGGCATAGGACGATGGTGAGGGTTAGGGTAAGGAAGGGGGAGTGGAGGTGCGGGAAGGAGGGATGTGGGAGGGTGTTTACGAGGAAAGAGCATTTGAGGAGGCATTTGATGGAGATGCATTGCGAGTTGGAGGAGAGGATTGTGGAGAGGAGGATTGTGAGGGTGGAGGAGGGGGTGAGGGAGGGGGAGGGGTATGAGTGTACGTTGTGTGGGGAGAGATTTGGGCATAGGGTGGAGGTGAAGATTCATGTGGTGAGGGGGCATCCGGAGGTGTATAGGGATATTGTGGAGGGGAGGGAGGTGAAGGTGATGGTGAAGTGTCCGATGGAGGGATGTGGGGTGGAGAGGGAGGGGGAGGAGGAGGTGAGGAGGCATTTGGAGGAGATGCATGGGGAGGAGTGTTGGAGGTGTCCGGAGTGTGAGAGGGTCATGTTGAGTCCGGAGGAGATGGAGGTGCATTGGGGGAGGGAGCATGGTGATGGAGGGGATGATGAGGGTATGGAGGAGGGAGGGAAATGGTTGTGGAGGAGGACTGCAGCTGGATGGTCAAGGAAGACAAGTGGGATGATTGGGGTGGAGGGAATGGAGGAATTGAAGAAGAAGAGGAAAGCGGTGTATAATAAGTTTGGGGTGATGCGATGCACTTGTGAGATTTGTGGGTTGGGGTTGAGTTTTGAAAGGTATGGGGTTCATTTGAAGAGGTGTCATGGAGTGGAGGAGGGGGAGTGGAGCTGTGAAATTTGTGAGGGGAGGAAGGAGGGATATGGAGGGATGGGAAAGGGAAAGGGGAAGATTAAGAGGAGGGAGGGTTGGCTAGGACATATGGAGTGGAAGCATGGAGGGGAGGTAGATATGGAGGTGATGGTGGAGAGGGCGAAGAAAATGAATGTGGAGGGTGGAGTGGAGGGATTGGCTAAGGTTCATTGGAAAAAGGTGAGGGAGGAAGGGTAGAGCAAATTTTCTAAAACTTATTTTAGTGAGTGTAAGAATTGTAATTAATTTTGGGTCGCTTTGTTTCTGAATATTTTTAGTGGGTTAATGGACAGCTGGCGAAGGTGCAGAAAAAAGGGAATAAGAGAAAAAGGGGTAAAAGGAGGACAATTAAAGGTGAAGAAAAGCAGTTAAAATTGAGTGCAAAGTTGGAGGAAATGCAGAGGAATTTGGAGAGGGAGAAAAGACTAATTGTTGGGCCATTGAAAAGGGTGGAGGCAGCAGTTGAAAAGGAAATTTTACACTTGGATGAAGATTCTTAAGTAATTTTGGTGGTTCCATTTGATTAATACTCACTGTGAAAAGTTAATTGTACAAAATTGTCAAAATATGACAGAAAACGATGAATTGATTAAATTGTACTTAAAATGATTTTGTTTCGTTCGAATTTTTATAATTTTAAAGTAAAATTGCGTGTAAAAAATGATTTTTAAATCTTTTAATTTAACCGAAGTGATGCATGCTTAAAATATTTGTGTAGTACAATTAGTTTTAGGATTTAAGTTGAACTGCATTTCAGACAAATTGGCTTGCTAGTTGAGTGCGCTAAGTTGTTTGTTAACGCATTTTACTAATTTTGCTATAATTTTGCACCAACTTTGTGTATTATAACATTATAAGTATATTAATTGCATGTAAACTTAGTCATGAACTCGTGGTCGTTTATTTATCGAGATTACGTGTTTCATGCTTCACTACTAATCTATGAACAAATTTACATACATGCTCTAATAGTTCTATAGCCGTATCTAAAGTTGTTTTAACGAATTTTATAATTATTTTATGTGGTGCGGATCTGATGCGTGAAATATTTTCTGCAAAAATGAAAACAGTTAATGAGATAAGTAGACCTACGCCTGGTATTAGAGTCAAAATAGCTACTGCTGTTTTTTCACCATTACCATCGAATCCTGATGTAGTGTTTGGAATACTTCTAAATATAAGCTCACTACCATGAACGTTTAGCTTTAAAAGATACGCGTAGTCAAAGTAATTTTGCCACCACTCAAACACGCCAGCCTCGAAAAGATATCTTACTCGAAAAATTAAATTGGATGGAAAATACTTATCAAACTTGTATCCCCAAAATTTTCTAAGAATTTCATCCTTGCCAAGAAAACTTGGTTTGCCTAACAACATTTGAATCGTGTGAAGTTTTATCGCTTCTTGTCTTCGTAAAATAATGGCAGATTTGTTGCATTTGTTCATGTGATTATTTAGAATTGTAGAAGTGTTTTCCCGAAATCCCTCTCCATAGTCAGGTAACATTGCAGAGTTGTTGATTTGTTTCCAAATTTTCTCGGGTATTTCTTTTCTCCAAAAATTTAAACTGTACTTTAAGTAATTATATGGGTTAATCCAACCTGCTAATTCGTACCATAATTCAGAAACCACTGGAAGCTTTTCATGACTGTTTACTGCTCCATACTTGTTATGTAGCTTACGAAGTTCGCTAATGTTGTAAACTTCTGCATTTATGTCAGTTTCCAAGTTTACCCTTCGAGTGAAAGTAGTAAATTGATATTCTTCAAGCTTTTTAAATGTGTCGAATTTGACAAATGGAAGAACTGCTGTTAATTTGGTCATGTTTTCTCCTTTGTAAATTATGCTTAAATACAGCCAGCTAATTGGAAGAAAGATGACACAAAAGATGAACGACTTTTTTGTTGCTTTGCCAGCATTCCTGAAGATGTTTATGGATTGATCCAAAATAGATAAAAATGTTTTTAAAAATATATCATGAAAGCTTGCACTTTTTTGGTTGATGTTCGGTTCCTGTGATAATTTAACAATCCAAGATATGACAAAACACATTGTTAATATTAGAGACCACGTTGGAGTATCGAAGGGTGAAATCGATTCTCTTAACTGATTCGTCCAATGCATTTGTTCTTTGTAGCAGCTTACAAATTGTAGTTGGTTACTAGTTATTACAAATCTACTGTCTTGAAACTGATTTCTATATCTTCTGTTGGTTCGCACAATTGTTGGTCGAAAAAAAGGATGATAGTTAATTGTCTTTTCTAAGCTACAAGAATCAACAATTACATTTTCCCACTCAATTCTATGTATGTCGTATTCTAAAGAGAATGTTATATTGGCCGACTTTGGTAAAAGTGAAGAGGTCAAGTGCACGTCAGCTAAGTGGTACAGATAGTTTGATGTGTCTTCGATGGAAAACGTTTTTACATGTTCCAGAATAGCATGTTTCTTTCGCCTTTCTCGCGTTTTTAAATCTTCTAGTGCTTGTGTAAAAGAGATGAGTACTACATAAACCGTGTGCGGATTAGAATTAATTTGTTGGATTTCCTGTACAACATTTTGTAGTTCATTCCTAAATTTTGGCATTAATTTTGTGCGGATAGGGACGACCTGAAACCAATCACAAGGATTACAATACGGGCACAGTGTTTTGAGTATAACGGAGTGGTATTCATAGACAAGCACATTAACTGATAGTCTTGGAAATATGTGATTTTCAAAAACAACTCCAGCAATCCATTTTTTGACATCAGTTTCATTCCCACATAGAGAGTCTGTTGCGGAGTTACAGATAAGTAGTGAAATAACTGGAACTGTATTTAAATAGTCACGCTTCCACATTTGATCTTGATAAGTAGTAACCAAGTTCGTCGTGACCGGGGTTTTAAGAATGCTTTCCCATAACCAATCTTTTAAGTACATTTGCGGAGAACTACGTTTGGATGGTGGATCGAAGTAAATGTTTGCCTCGCAAGCTTTGTTTTTACTTGCTAGTTGAAAGGACTCTGAGAACGTTTGTGCAGCATAGTTATCGGCGACTTCGTCCGGTGGTATTATTGAACTGTTAGTCAAGGCATCATGAAAAATTGATGTGTTTTGCGTATTTAGAGCTGGATATTTAAACCCAAGCTCAAATGGATACAAGCTTATAGTATCGCAGTAAGATAGGTAGCGAAGAAGAATAATCGGGTTCGTTACATCCTCAAAATCAATGCTGGACCCTTGAAAATTAAAAACACGTATGTTACAGCCAGGGAATGCGTTTAAGATGGCTATTGGCTTCTGCTTATGGTTATTTTGTATCGTTGCCGGCATCCCAAACATGAAATTGCTGTTAAGAGAAAGAACTAGATGCAAACAAAGTCTAAATTCAACCAAAAATGCTGCCAAAAGCCCCATCTTAAGACAGTTAAATATTTGAAGCGTTGTATATGTTTCCCTTAAATTAATGTTAGCGCAAAGGCAATGTCCCGACTATTCTCAGAAAACTCGATTTAAGTAATGCACTGTTTGCACTAATTACTAGTGTTCTTAAACATGGTCTAATGTGAAAAATAATTTGGTTGAAAAAATAGCTAAAACGGTTTATTAAATTAAAAATGACAATTACGTCGAAAATCTTTGAATATAATATTTACTTTTTTGGTTTTAAATTTCTGAAACATTTTTACGGACAACACAATTCTGAAATTATAACTGTCTTGTTCCGCGCTAGACTGCCAGTATTCGTAAATTTTTGAAGGGGAGCTTTTGTAAGGAAAGCGGTTTTTTGTTTTTTCTTATGTTAGTCCGTTTCACGTTGCATATGGAAAGCAAGTTTTCCAGAAAATGCGAGTTTATTAGTTCAAAATATTGTAAAAAATTGGCTTAGTAGAAGTTCAGTACGGACAGCAACGATTTACCTGTGGTACGCCAAGACACGTCATCTACAATTTTAGGCATACGTGTATTTACCCAATTAATCGGTAAAGATTAAAAAACTGTAGTTTTGTCTAGATGTATGCGTAGCAACAATACGACTAGCTATATCAGTTGTTTAAATAAAATAATGTTACGCGTTTTGTGCTTAGTCGTCTGTCTTACGTATAACTCGAAAACTTACAAGACACGTCATCTACAATTTTAAACATACGAGTACCCAATTTAACGGTAAAGTTTAAAAAACTATGTTTCTATATATGTATGCATAATAATAATAATGAGTTTATTGTCACTCTGTTTCCTCGAGAGGAAAATTACACAGTAAGACATGATTACAATTATTTTATATTGAGTGTTACATTATGAAATAAAATTATATGAGTACATATTTTTAAATGGACATTTTTTACAAATTAAAAGCATTATTAACATCATCAATACATGAATAGTCACAGCTATTATGTTTATATTTTGTTTGGTCATAACAACGATATGACTAGTTATATAAGTGGTTTCGATAAAATACTAATTTATATTTTGGCATTTAGTTTTTTGTCATCCACATGAGTCGAGAACGTATGTACTAAACTTGGTATAAAGTTTTAATGTCCCGTAACCTACTTCATTGCAATGGCGATACGGCTCCAGAAACTTGTAAAATGTTGGATTTATTGAGACCACACAATTCGACAAAATATTCCAAACAAGCTTTCACTGCTACTAGAATTGATCCAGATAATGTTAAAAGTATGTTGACTCAAAAATACTTGCAAGTCATTTCGCTATTTTCGCATATGCGCCTTTAAATATTTTATTTAAGTCTAAATATCCATTTGGAATTAAGTTCTGTGGAAGTATCTACTGGTAAGAGTAATGTTCTATACGAGTGCTCAATAAACATAGATTATTCTAACTTAAATGAGTACTCCATGATTTTGGACAAACGCCCCACACACTTCTATACCATAAAGATGCTAGTGATATGATATGAAATCTTGGAGCAAGAAATATCATACAAGGTAAACTAAGTAACTAAATATTTCATTTAAATGGAATTTTTTGACGTGAATCAAGAACAATTTAACTTTAATTAATTCTGTTGTCTTTGAAGGGAATATATTTTTGGTTTTAAACTGTTTATGATATATTTTTTTAATAACAGGTTAGTCCGCTCTTTTGAAACACATCAAATTCATTTTAAGGTGTATTTTGTGCTTGCTTAGATGCTGATTAGTATAATTATTTTTAGGAATAGATTTGCTGTTTATATACTATTGCTTTCTTATATGGAGTGTTGAGAACTTCAAGTTAAATTCTTTTACATTCTTTTATTCTAACAACAGAAATAAATATTTAAATACTTTGTTTCTTGAGATTTATTTATATGTTTAGTTTTAATTGGAATCGGTAAATTATATTAGGATTGAAGAAAAACAAGCTAGTAAGCGTCTGTACCATTGCTAGCTGAACTAAAT
>JAQFXM010003985.1:0-18406 GCA_034693345.1 Entomobrya multifasciata | reverse complement strand
TTTGGGGGGTTTTGTTAATGCATTTTGGGCTGTGACAAAGAATTATGTTAACTGATTGGCTGTGTCATGTCATGAATAAAGCTCCGAGTTTCGGAGTTCATACGAAATATTCAGACCCAAAAATACTCACTGGTTATTTTAAAACTATTTGAAATTGGAAGATAGTTTATTTGGCGACCATGTTAGAAGACTTTAAATTGAACCGAGATCATACATAATACATAAAACATGCAAGCTTTTTATGATTTGAATTTCAGAATGAGACCACTTTCAAATTGAAATGGACAGAAAATTTTGGAATGTACACTTTGTAAACGCAAAAACTATGCACACGTGCAGTTTGTCATGTCATGCCATGCCATGATGGCACATGGAACATAGATTTAATGGAACTTCCTTCTGTACGTGTTTTAAAGACTTGCCAAACCATCCGTACTAACTACAGGAAGGATTTCCTCATCTCCGTAAACATCTGCAACGAATGGCAATGATGCACTAAAATGAACGCGTATATAACCTGGATAAACAGCTTTTGCTTTGCTTGTCTGTTTTAATTTGTCAAATCACTTTTTTTCGCATCTGAGAAATATTCTCGCATATCTAATTCCATCCTATCCAAATCCCTTTCATGGCAAAATGATTCTGTGCTCAACGCAAACAAATGAGAATTTTAAGAAGCAAAAAAAAACTGTTTCTGGCAAACTAACTCGTTCCATGAAAGTTTGGTTTGGTATGTAATGTTGCAATGTACACGGGATTCGTGCAGATTTCCAGCAGTGTTCATTGACACCAAATTGTTGGCACTGCTCCTTTCCCAAAATAAATACAGATACACGTGTTTATGTTTGCGCGAAAAATTGCCTTTTCCGGTTATGCATGCAATGGTGTATGAAATTACTAGCTTTTAAGTTCACGCATTTTTCAAGTTGACAATTCGTATCAAGGAGCAAATAACAAAAATATGCTCATTTTTTGCAAGACATGTACATTAAGTGATATGTACGCATGAATACATCTTTTTATAGACAATTAAATTTAACTGAAAATGTTTACATTCCACACAAAACTTAAGGGTTTTGTTTATATAACATTTTAAATCATAAAGATTTAGGGGAGCCAACAGAATTTTCACTGAAATTTAGCTCAGACGCGATGTGGAATTCGTGTATTGTATGTTACGCAAGTACCTAACATCATCAAACCACACAGAATCATGAAAGGATTAAAATTCCTTGCAATTACTTTCATAGTCAAATCGCTTTGTTTATATTTTCTGAGAGATATTGTAAATTGTAAATGAAATATGAAACCCCAGAATATTTCTATGATACTTTATTTCCACTACACATGGATCTCTTCTATTTTCTTTGTGCCTATCAAGTAATTTAGGTTGTGACTACAGTTGTCGCCATATTAATTTTTTCGAGCGATTTTTGATCAAATTTGTAGAAGAGATTATAAATTTCGGTTGAATAAAAGTAAAGACTGCCAACAATTAATCACATCTACATCATAATTGATAGTAGCAGTACATTATAAAGCAAAAACGTTAAGAGTAATTTAACACTTTATGATTTTCATCGTCGAGGTTGGTTGGAGACAATATGGCTATTATTAATGACGGTATGTCACTGGAATGTAAAAAAAATTAAGCATGATATCGTTTACTTCTTTCCAGTATAGTCATGTGGTTGAATATTTGTGTGTGGTCAGGGTGGTCTTTGCCAACTGGAATGGGTGTCCCAATTCTTTGAAATTCGAACACATTCCAACAAAATTAGTCATTCAGAAAACCTATCATTAGTTATTTTACTTTATTAGCCCTTTTTACACAAGGAAACTTTTCCCTGTGGTTTCGGTATCTTCCTACATCCTATTACGCATTCTACTTCAACAAGGGGAATTTTTTGAAGGCTTCCAATAAGTTACCGTGACTATTATAAAAAGTATACATATTGTATAGAGTATATTCTCATTCTCCTGTCACATAATATGTCAAAATCCAGACAGTGAAAATGACGCATGTGAGATTGCAATAAGGTGTACTAGCCCATTAGATTATTAATTCACAAACAAGACGATCTAATTAGCACAATAATTAAAACCCATATTTAGTTATTAATTTGTATGGATAATGACCGTGAAAGTGTGAAATTCTTTCCCAAACGTATCCAGCTGGTCGAAAGAACGGTCAAGTTATATGGCCTCTTATGTCCTAACTCAACTTAACCTTTTCAACAAGACCATTATTCTTGTTACTTCATTCATAATTATAATTTTACACTGTATGAGCATGAGATCAGCAACTGTTTTCATGTTTTTAACCCTATCATGAATATGCATTGGAATTGAAACACAATACCAATGTGTAACATAAATTATGTTACATAATTATGATCCCTACTGCTTTCTACTAGTTTTTTAACAGTTAACTAATGAAATGATCATTAATGTGCAACACTTATTTCAAATAAATTGTGAAACTACAGAAGCATTAGAATATTCAGGTAACATATATCATTTTCGATTTTTCCTCAATCGACGACTTTTATGTGTTTATCCTTCAGTACTGTTTTTGAACAACATTTTATTATTTACCAAAAATGGTAGAAACGGGAAAATTGGAGAGACACTCGTGTTATTTTGCTAGTATACTAGTGATATGACATGGCATGAATCATAATACTTCATTTGGCTAACAATAAAAAGAAATGAACCAAAAACAACCAAAACAAAAACTACTGTTAACAATGCCATGCTTCTAATCTCTTCTTTTCTTTTGGAAATGCTCATTAAATTTTTATAATGATTATGTTAGTAAGGGATATCGGTATTTTATTTCACTTCTTCGAGTTTCCTATCTCATCAGCCGTCGTCGTCTGCCTTCTCTGTCCATATCAAATTTTCTAAGAAAATTAAAATGGAACCGTTCACTCGTTAAATATAGTATCTCACATTACCCCATTCACTACTATTAATTTGCAGATTTACCTTCTGCAAACCAACCACTTGTTTTGTTGTTTTTATCTTATTCTAACGAACAGCCCCATAGTTCATATGCATATTGTACATAACTAATTGTAGTAAAATGAGCAGCCGACAAGTAGTCAAGTCTAAAAATCACAACAACTCTCCGTATCTCATATTTATTTCAGTTTTTTCTACTTGTTCTTTCCCTTTTCTTAAAAATGCTACATAAACAAAACAACAAAGATAAAAACAGAAGCTAAAAGCCAACTCTCTTCGAGTATTTCTATTCATCAGCCCAATTCCATTGCATATTATACTATCATCTTCATCTTCTCTTGTATTTTTTGTACATGTGTAGCATATGTACTAAATCCAATCCACAAAGTGTAATCTCAGCTAAAAACCACCTTCTCCATTCTCCACCACCACCGCCGACTTCACTGTTTACATACAAACTTATTATATTCCTCCTCTCTGCATATTATTCTCTGGATGTTAAGAAGACACGGAGAAAATGATATGATGTGAGTCGAGTTACTCGAGAGTACCCAAATCCAAACACAAAAACCAAGCTCCATTTTTATAACGGAGCTCATACGCAACTTTTAGGCAGTCTCCTTCTCTTTTCTTTGTTGTTGGTCTTTTGGAAGTTTGTAAAAATATTTGGCAAGTGAACAAAACGAAGCAAAGCCGTTTTCCATGTCATTCTGCATTTTTCTTCGTTGACGACGACGCTCTTCTCTGCACTGCATATGTATTATTTTTGCGGTGGCTGGCTGGTTGGATTGGATGGATATTTTTTTTTGGCGATTTCTTCTATAGTAGCTCATCATTATCAACATCCTTGTGACTTTGACTTGACTTTTTTGTTGTCTTTTTAAGCAAAAATTATTAAAAACATTCATTTGCATGAAATGCATTTGTATTAGATTAAGATTAACCAAAATATTTATTGACATATTTTCCTGTTGTATAAGACAAGTTATATTATAGGTTTGTTCGCTTTTATTCGTTGAGTGAGCAAACTAAACGAAATCATCAAAAAAGCTCCAGCAACAGGAAAAAGGAAAAAATACGCAAAAAATTGGCTTACAACAAGCAGCAAGCCAAGCCACATTAAAAATTACAAAGCTTTTGGGTTTTCTTATCAGCGTCATTTGAGTGAGAACAAACGCATGAAGAAGACCACGGACCAAGTCCGTTATGTCATGTCAGTGTGATCAGATCATCACATCACCCATTATCCTCAATGCCTGTAATACTTAACTGAAGTTCTTCGTTGTGATATGTATGTGACTTTTGCATTAAAACAACTATACTGACTAATTTATGTATTTGTTTTCTATGTAAAATACTCCCATTTTGTGGTTTTTATTTAGATAAACCGAAAAACATAAAAATTTAAATATTATTTTAGTTTTTATGTTGATTTGTTTGTGTTCACAACAAAACAAGAACATTGTTTATCATTTTATCTACATTACGTACATACCCAGTGACATAAATTGTTGGATTGAGTGATTGTGTTAGTTTTTATATCACTGATATTTTCAAACGATATATTTTTTACAAATTGACACACTGACATTGACAGACACGAGTAGTATTTAGTGGGAATGGTCAGCAATTTTAATAAAGCTTCTCCAGTTCTTGAAACATTGGTCGTTAAAAAGATTATCTGTTGGAAGTTGAAGTCCAGGAAGATTGGTGGTGTTGGTATCTGTGTCGCCTTTCAAGGACAACGGATGAATAGGGAACGAATTAGTAAAGATTGCGTGGGCGTTGATAATAACGGCAGTGACAGTTGTCTGGAGCATTTGAATATTCATTTATATCATCATCATTATCATCGTAGAAATGGAAGTAATTTGTTGAAAGAGAAACATCATCCTTTGTACCCCCATTGTACGAAGAGAGTTATGCTGCTGGAGTGAAGTCGCTTGCAGTCAGTCGGTACTCTTCAAAAAGAAGTCATAAAGGTTGTGCCATTTTTATGACAACAACGGCGACAACCACAGGTCCAGGTGCTGCTGCTGCTTAGGTGTAAAAAAGTTGGTAAGTTTTGTGTTTTGATCTCAGCCGAGTTGAAATTTCTTATTTAAAAATGTGTTACATTCATGCGTGCATGTTAATGATGACGATGACAAATCAAGACAAGTCACAAGTGTTTAATACTTTTGCAATAAATTTTTTTAGAAACGGTACATGGTACTTGGTACTAATATCGTTCTCGTAGACAGAGAAAGCATGCTTGGTTTACATTGATGTAAAAGTTTTGTTTAAAAAATGATTCATGTATAGCACGTTAATTTATGTATCTAATCTAGCTGCATAGATGTACGTTGTTCTTTGTTAGCTTAGCTTGAGGTTTAAATTGAATAGGCTATAAAATCCTTTTTAAATATTTAGAGAGCAATAAAAATACACATTTGCTTTTGTCTTTTTATAGTGTACCTAAACAAATTAGATAGATTTATTTCAAACTATTTGGTTAAAATTTAGATAAGCATTATATCAGGTCATGTGTACGTGCATTCGTGAACATGTACAACTCAAATCTAAATGAGTTGGGAACAAAAAATGAGTTGATGTTAGGAAAGAGTTATGGTTTGGTTTGGGTTTATGAAGTCAGAAGCTTGTTTGTCTTTGGTCAGTTGTAATTGCATAAAACGGCTTTGTCAAAGGTTTGACAATGCACCTATACTGCACACATCTATAATTTTACACCTTTGCAATTTAGAAATATGTTTTTTTCTAAGTTTTGACCGGTTACAACTAATTTCAAATAGAGAATTTCAAGAAACTAGCAAACAGAAAACTAGCAAATTTTTCCTTTACCTATCCTTTGATATTCGGCACAACAATTTGGTATATTTGTAAAGAATACATTTTTTATGACATGTAGTTTTCATTGCCCAACAGCTTTTTTGTGATAATAATATAAAATCTGATTCTAGTGAGTGGTCTTGTTTTTCTGAAGGAGTTAACATTAGAATGAATATCTACGGTCATAAAGCACCATATAATTTCCCCCTGCTCGTAGTTCACTCGTAAGTAAATTTTTACAGAATGATAGGACAATTTGGTGGATGAAAAAAGGGTTGAATAGATATACATAACTTGTTGAAAAAGAAAGAATTATTAGGCAATCTTGCCTCTCCGACACCGCTGCCGCACACAAATAAATAAACATGCATACAAAAAACACATTATAAACCGAGGTAGCAACTTGGATTGGAATAAATACTAAAAAAATGTGTCTTTTCAATAAACAAAAGTAACAATGAAAAGGAGAACGAAAAGAAGAAAAGAAAGATAACCTTCGTCACCCCCAGCCTCAGACTTTACGCTTTACACGAAAACAAGAAACTTTATCTGTGTATCTATTATGTAAAATAGTTAAAAACGCACATTTAAAAGATATAAAGAGTTTATGTTTTTCTTCTGTATAGCCAACATATTGACATCTCCAACAAATTGTAGACCTACATTTATCCTAAAGTTGTATTTAGAAAAAGAAAATATTGCATGGCACATGCACATAAAAGACATCACGAGAAAAAAGTATTCACTTGGATTAAACAGCAGTAAAAGTGGTTATGTTTTTTTACTCAAGCTTACATGACACTTTAACAAAAGTAATGCCACGAACTTTTACCACCTTTTTAATTGCTTGTTTGAGTGTTGTGATGAAGTATGCATGTTTGAAACAATTGATTCTTTTCTTTTTTTCTTCGCTGCTGTGATTCACAAAATCAATGAGTCATTCATGATCTGATCATTTCTACTAATTTAGTAAACAGCAGCATTTTAAATATTTAAATGTGATGTCTTTCTTTTTCATGTGCGTGAGATTGTCTGCATTTTCTTCATGAAATTTTCTAAACGACAAATTAAGCATTTTTTAAACGCATAAAATAATCGCTTTTGGTATTTCTTCCAACGAATGCATTGTAATTTGGAGTATTTTTTGTCTATTTTTTTCTTTTCATTAGCTATCGAAATAGCACATGAGGAATAACAAATGCATTATGCATTTGTAAATAGTGACAAGATTTTACAACTTGTCACGCAAAAGTTTTCTGTATTTTTTTGGGTTATTGCAGCACGAACAACGAAACAAAACGTTGGTTTTCACTAGGGCACACAATCACATTATTTTGCTCACAAAAAAAGAGTGAAACAGTTAGTTGAAGATATTATTTTACAGAAAGAGAAACATTAAAAAGCGATTTCATGAAAACCTATTTCTTAACAAAATGCGACGATACCTAAAAAAAACTATGAAGCAAATTTATACACTTTGATTTTTTCATGATCATTATTCTGCTTTTTGTACTGGTAACAAATTTAAATGAAATTATAAAACACATCCAGGCTTTTGTGGACTCAAAAGATATTTGGACCTTAACAAGATGCAGTACTTCAAGATGACCAATGTGTTAAAAGAATAGATTATGCAGTAATATATTGATGAAAAATACATCTGCATTGGTATAAGTGTCTCATAATTCTGCAGCATTCCGTAAAATTAGCTTCAAAGCTATCACGTACTTCACTATGAAAGCTTTTTATTCCTAAAAGTGCTCCAAATCATATTACAAAATTTTTACAAAGCTTAAAAGTTTCTTCATTCCTAAAGAAGCAAATGGTAAAATGATAAGGAATTGCTATTAGCTCTCATTGCTAAATATGACGAAATTTAAAACGGAATACATACACGCATAAATTTTCCCAATTTACACTGTGAAATGAATGTTATGAATTAAAATTCTTTAGATATTCAAACTTAAACATTGACCTCTCGTGCAAAACTTATTTTCGTTTTTATCAATTAATATTGACTGGGCTAATTTTAAATTTGTTCGAAAGGTTGCCGTGTCTTTGCTATTTGATGATTCTTTTTATTTAAAATTTGTAAATTTTCTTATCTTTGAATCCTTAAATTATCACCTCAGTCTCTCCCAAGTATTATTAGAGATGCTTAGCCAACACAAGAAGCACAAGATGGTGAAATAGATTCTTGAGTTAACGTGACTTTTGCATATCTTTGCTTTGAGCTTGGTTGAGTTCAATAACTAGCTATTTTATTGAATCTTTTCGCACGAGAGAATAAATTTAACTTAAAGTGATAATTGCTTTAATCTCTTTTTATGGTAAGCTAGGATTAGGGCAATTAAATATGCAGTAGGCAAGCAGGTCAATGACCAAGAGTAAAATTCTACGAAAATTCCATACCAAGCATAATGACAAATATCATTCTTTCTATATTGATTATTCCAGGAAAAAACATGAACATACCATAAATTTTCATGTTCATTTCATTTAATTTTCAGATCAGATTGATGGGAAATAATTAGCAGTCCAAACAGGAGAAAGTAACTCGACATCCGCCCACGCATGAAAGAACTTTTCCCCATTTCCTTCCAATAAGAAAATGTACCCGAAGCCAAGCGCTCCACCATTTGATCTATTAAAAGATGATGAAGCTGAGGATTTACTAGCAAGGGTGGCCGACTACAATTGTGAAGACGGCTGTGATGTGGAATTCCTGGTGGGGAAATATAATGAGGATTTTATCCGTATACCGGTGCACACTCACAAGCTAACTGAATATCCGGTTTTTAAAGCAATGCTTTCTCAGGAGTTCAGCTCGGATGAATCTCAGTGTTTTTGTATGGGTCATGATACCCAAACGGGAAAATTGAGACAAGTCAGGGTGGAAGCCGACAGCAAAGCTTTTGACAATTTGATGAAGTAAGAAATTTAAAAATTCAAGTTATATTTCTTCAGAATTTTGCAGGTATGTAATTAATCTTATACCATATTGTTATTTTACTCAGATTCATTTACAAGAAGCCAGTGAACTTACAACAAACAACCGTGGAAGTTATTGTAGAAACCTTAAAGGTTGCTCATCAGTTTCTTCTGGCGGGTCTCGTGAGGACTTGTGTCGAGCACCTAAACAAATCGATTTCATTGGGAAACGTTCTTTTCATTTTTGCAAATGTTAGACTCCTTTGTAATGATGTGGAGAAGTTGGAGGTATATAATAATGAATAGATCTGGGTTTGTCATTTTTGTGGGGTATTAGTGGAGGATAATCTATTGAACTACGTCTATTGAATATTATAGGAATTAACAGTCGATATCCATAAATGCCAACTTCCCCTACCCCCGCCTTCCACCACTTCAAAGAAACGCAAGCGATCTTCTCAATCTACCAATAATGCCGTCCACACTGTAGTGGACAATCCAGGTCTGGAAATTAAGGGCCTATGCGTTTGGCTACTTTGCCAAAGTCTCGCTTTCATTGATATCCATGCGGCCCATGTTCTGGAGTCGGATGAAATGGAGGAGTTGGATAGCTCATATGTCAAACTTTTATTGAAAAGGGATTCGTTGGATGTGTCGGAAATGGCCGTGTTCTCTGCATTAATTCGGTATATATTCCTCAAAAATGCAAAGCTACACTTACGTAAAAGGAATTCATTTTTAGAAAATCCTCAATCAAAGTTAACATTTTGCGAATTTTTCAGATGGGCAGAAACAGAATGCAAAAGGCGACACTTGCCACTAACTCCCGAGTCGAAACGTCTAGTCCTTCATGATCATGACCTAATTTACACCGTTCGCTATTTACAAATGACTGTCTGTGACTTTCTCAAAGGTCCCGCAGTATCCGGTTTACTTTCCGAAGGGGAAGTTGGTTTAATCAGGCATATTCTCGTACAAAGAGGTGGTGGACCGACTACAAAAGCCACCTTCAAATCAAACAGTAATCAATTTCATTATCATCCCCAGGATAAAAATTTACAAGTCATTGTCTCTCACTGGAAGTATTTATGCCAGCCAAGATCTCCACGACTGAACAATGGAGACTTTTCTTTGAATGGTGCCAAAGGCAGCTGGTCTTACAACAATGGACATGGACACAAAAGAGCACGACGAAAGAGTTCACTTTTGGGAGCCGGAGGAGAATCCGCAAAGAAAGGCATAATCAAGTTCAAAAAGATTGGCTTTTTAGTCAAAAGTTTTTGCATTCCTTGCGCTTTTCATCAGAAGACAATGGGAAATGCACAAAACAGTGATTCATTAATTATTACCAATAACCTTCAGACTCTTCATGCTACTCAGATCAGTGTATCTAGTCAACAAAACAATGCTGAAAAGGATACAAACTCTTCAGGCGAGTCTCAAACATGTAAACTCAAAAGGAATGATTCAAAAATGTCCAGAGTTTTGGACTTTTCTCTTCGCGCTTTTGCTTTCTTTTTTGATTGACAATTAACTGTACAAAAAAACAAATTGTTATCTTTTCCAACTTGTTTCAATGTTTATAATATTTTGACCAGTTTTTGATAGATAAGCTATCCTAGTTTTAAAATGTAACTAAATATTCATGAAATTCAGTATATGAAATTTTTTTTTTTTGGAAAAATATACGACTTAATTTCATTTACATGTAAATATTTTAGTAAACTGCCAACATAATTTTAATTACCTTGAAAATACGTCTGTTTGTAATGTTCCTATTTTATGTATTTACTACTTACCACAACAAAAACATATTAATAGATAGATGGCCTATTTTATAAATACAAAATGGTCCTACAATAATTATACTGATTACCTTGTAAATTTAATCTGAAAAAATCCAAACTTGACAAAAGTCCTGTGAAAACGGAAACATTGATGTCACCAGCTACCTTTCAAAATTGTGAATAGATTCGTAAAGATATGATTATTATGATATATTGCATTAAATATGAATGCATATACTTAGATAATAAATAAATAAATTGACCTCGTATAATAAGACCATGCCAGTAAAAATATCAAATTAAATGGATTGCACGCAACGTTACAATTTTTGGAGGGTTATGTCATAAATGTATTATTATAATGAATGTTTGTAAATCGAGTGTAAATGATAGTATGCGTATAACCTGTGTACATAAACCTATGTACCTATATACTATGTTCAAAGTCAGTTGTTACAAAACGAAATCACGAAATGAAATAATATATACATAATTAAAACTAAATAAAAAATCTTATGACAATTATCATTTGAAAATCATAATCTGTATCATCAACATATTATTTATTTGAGATTTTAGAAAATTAAACGAAAAACAAATGAATTTATGTAGCATGGCTCAGAGTCTCTCTATTGTCTTTTCAAGGAGCCATCCCTCATAACATGTTTGCTTATTCAATACAAATCTGAAAAAAGGAGAACATTTTATGCAATTTCAAATCTTACATATATCTTCTTGTACACAAATTTTCTCTGTCGCTTACATCAAAGAAAACATCATGGACACATTGTCCAACTTCCATGAAAGTCATACATTTTGGGTCATTGTTCCCTTCAACTTTGTCACCTGTTTCAATTAATAAAAATGCTTTACATACATGTATCGACAAAATTAAAATTAAATTTGGAAATCTTACCGTGGTCCTTCATGCATTTCTCAGTTCCTTCCTTCAATGGCATTTTAACTTCATCAGGTTTCATAACATCCATTATATAAGTGAGAATCTTTTGTATTAAATTAAAAAGTTTTAAAATCATTATTCATGAATGGCCTTGCAAATAAATTTGTATCACTTGTAATAAAAAGTGTAATTTCATGGTTTACCTTATCATGATCTAGCTTGCCAGCGTCAGTTAACTATTTAAATTTAAATCATGAATAATTAATTATGTTACAAGTGAACACAACAATGCCTACTTAAACTGTCAATAAATTTGTAAATTCTCACCAATTTTTTCTTCTTTAAAATGCAGACTCCAAAGCACTAAAAATTTAGTTAAGAAAAAAATGCTTTAGTTTGGCTAAACAATGGAATTTATATTTGTTAATGAAATATAAGAAGCCTACAGGTAGCTTTTCAACAGGAATTTTCCAAACAGATTTAATTCCATTTTCCCTAAGACATTCAGTAATGTGTCCCCTCTGCGCATCAGTCATGTTGAGGTCCATACCCTTACAAGAAATCTCATCTTGCCCCACAGCAGTACCCTTTAAATGAAAAGATTAATTAAAATTTAACAAAATTAGTTTATTTTTTCTAATGCTTATCATTTTAAAAATCTTACAAAGAAAACTGCTGGAAATACCACCACAAAAACTACAAATAAATACTTGTACATTTTAAAACCAACTTTTTACTGACTAAATTTGCCTATAAATTTCAAGTTACTGACTAATGACTAACTTGGGAGTTCAGTTTTCGGGACTGTGAAAATTTTACTCTGTAGAAGACTATTTTTAATAGAACTGCGGAAGTTGCGTTGCACGACAAACCTTTTTATGTATGTTTAATGTACATACATAAATATAATATAGAAATACTATAGCTTAACTATTTGGTGTCAAATTATTATTTTTTATTTTTTTGCAATTCCGGACATTTTACGCTATAGTATTTTCTAAATAATTACGCATTTAATATTAATTACAGGTTTGTCTGTTTAAATTTTAGCATGCAACTCATAATACATTGGACTATCACGTATCATGTAACGATGCATGTCCTAAAATTACAATTTAAAAATGAGTCATCGTAATGTAATCGTCTGTCTAAAAACCATAAATTTCATGAGTGTTTAAAACGGACACGAGGGATTTTTTTCACCTTTTTATTTTAGAGGTACTGACCTCTCTTTGTTTTGACATTTCACAGAAAGTTTGTATTTTTGCAACTTATGCAAATAAAATGAAAAATTACATGTATTTTGGGAAATGATTAAATATAAAAAACAAAAATATCCATCAAAGTTGCATCGTGAATTTTTGTTTTGACATTTGACAATAATTTAAGCATATTTTTAAACAATAATATTTCAGATTTTTTTTCTAAATCCGGCTAAAATTATTGTAAAAAAAACAACGTGAAAAAATATCAGCATACATTTTTTTGAAATGTCCAGGATTTTCCAAAACATTGACATGTGTCAAAATATGATGCTTTAGCATAATTTAAATTTATCAAAAACAAAAAGAATTTTAAAAGTAAAAGTAGTCGTGCTAATGAATAATGCAAGAGTATAAGGTAAAAAAACAGCTTATTCCTGAAATCACACTTCGGCACAGTTTTGAAATTTTAAAGCTTGACAATGTAAATTGCCTACTTAAATCATTGCATATTTTTTGGAGGTATATTGATTGTATATACATACATGACGTGAATGAATGATGACTTTGTTTAATAATAAATGGTTATGCAAGATGGAAAAATGTTATATTGACACTATTCCATAAATTCTTCATCCTCGTGCGTCGCAGTATTGGCATACGTGTCAACAACGGGTCACCTTAAAATATATTACTGCTACCTTAATAGCTGATATTATGGACAAAGTAAACATCTGAACTAAAGGTATAACTTTGAATTTTAATGATATTGGTTTTAATGATTTGAACTTTAAATAATTTGAAATTTATGTTTATTTCTCAATAAATAATACACTGCAGATTACATTTATGGATGAAAATTTGCTTATCTTTTTGTAAGCTGCACAGAGACAGAAAACAGATCACCAAGTTTCAAATGTTTTCAATATCTAGGCTCGAGACACATAATACTCAATGGAAAACCTTTTCTAAATAGTTTATCTTGTCGCCTGTCGGGTCTGGTCGAGCACTATTTAAAAAATAATTTTTGGTTCTGTTTGAGAATTGATTCAAGTATTTTATATTATGACGAGAAACTAGTAAAATGAAAGGGTAACATGTATACATACTAGACTTTGTATATTTTAAGCTCTGACGATTATCCACATGGACTTCGATTTTAAACTTCTATTGAGTCTGGTCATATATATCACGTATTATCTCTTTACACTGCATTCTTTCCTAGACACCAAATGACCTGTCGATGATACGATACTCATCATCGATAATCAATGACGTTGTTTGATGTGATGAGATACGAGCGTCATACACAAAAACAACCTTGACGTGATCTATTCCGATCATTTAACTCAAGAAAATACGCAGACGCAGAGGTGTTTATGATTATCAAAAGTTGCTCAATAATCTCCTTTAACCCTTATGCAAAAAAAAAATAAAGCAAGAAAAAAGTTATAAAAGGTAATAAAGCGTCTGAACGAAATGAGAGACAAAAGATTTGAATTATGATATTAGTATATCTTTACTAATACACTTGTCAGCACTTTGTTTAGAAAAACATGTAATATTACAACCGAGAGATGTGCTGATTATGAATTTATTTCATGGTGTTTAAATTTCAATGTCGTTATCTCACCAAAACCTAAAGCTCTAAAAATCATGTACAAAATGTGCTTTGCGTGGGACGTGTTATGTGATAAGTGATAAAACTGTGTGATCTGTCTGTCCTGATAGTTATGATGTTATTGAAACAAAGAACAAGTTGAAAATCCCCTACTGATTTTCACCCAAGCTTTTGCCTGAAATAAAAATTCCGAGAAAAAAATTGAGTATAATATTAATGCATCGACATGTACTATTGGTTTGTCACGTAGAAAATACATAACACACAAACAGCAAAGATCAAGAGGTTGGAGGTTGCTGCCCAAATTACAAGCTTTGCTAATAACACCACCAAATTCCCGATTTCTATCACATTAAATAATATACTGAAATGATCTTCAAAGAAATTTATAACATGACATGTAATGTAAATATTATGTTTTTGTTTTTGAAGGATAAGGTCGCATTTTTGAAAAACTTAAAGCATGATCGATACTTGATACTATTTGCAAAATGTTCCAAACCGAAGGGTTTTATGCAACGTTAGAATTTTTTCCACTTGCACATCATCCATAATTCCATACCGGGTGCTCCCTAAAATCATGATGACGGTGAGTGGTTGGTTTTTGTGCGTGTTACTGAAGGGCCATTACCACCACAATTCATTTTCAATGCCACTACTCATCACAAAAAGCTAATAATAACATGCGTAGCACACCACAATATTTGTTTAATTTACGTGGAAAATTTGTCACAAGCATTATTATGTTTCTGACTCAAAGTCGGTCCAAGTTCAACCTCACTTGTTTTCCTTTGCTTCCTTTTTCACGCTTTTTACAGCACTTTGACATATTTCATCATACTCACATATTTTTCTGCTGACGAGACGAGCTAAAGATAAATCCCTATTCAAACACTTTTTTTGTGTCATTATGTCTACAAGCTTGACGCTACAAAAGAAAGGCAGTCGAACACCGTCAACCTATTTTCACATGTGCAAATTTTCCTAAACTATATATTACTTACTTTACTTTGTACAAAGCATAGTTTAAAGTATTTTTGGGAAATATCACGACCACGCGGCGAACGGGTGCATTTTCATTATTCATTATCCATCGCCAAAAATTTGATGACCAGACAAAGCAAAAGCAAGTAAAGCAAGATGGACATTTCCTAATGATAATTATATGCGTAATCATTGTACATGCAAAAATAAAATGTTTTGTACCCCATTTCCCAAAATATCCTACCCTGGACACGACTGGACTAGTCGTAAAAACCGGAATGTATTGTGCAATTACTTAACTTTGTACTTATGCAGCATTAGCATTGGCAGTCAGAGCTTTGCACTATCAAGCAAGAAGGACAAAAAGGGCATACTTTTTCGCATTTAGACAGACGATCATTACAAAGAAGGATTGCAACATACTCCATGATTCATGATGATGGTGATGGTGAAGAAGCCAAACATTGTAATGTAAACAAACAAACTGGTATAACGATGCGATGATGCGTTGATGAACACGAACATGACAAGCTCAGGACTTACGGTAAAAACCTTTCAAATACATGCATCAGTCATAAGTGCAATTTTTGCATTATAAGTTATATAAGACACATATATGCCCAATTCCAAGATAAACTAAGCAAATATTCATCATAATCCATCCGTCCAACTAAATAACTTTTTATCTAGTCGAACAAATGCAATGAAAGAGAAAGGAGGAATATACCAAACCAATACTAACACCAACCAATACCACAAATGTTTATCTTTAGAATTAATCTGTTTTAATGATGCCAATATATATTTAGTAATACTCTATTCCATACAAATATCCACATCATCGACCACCACTTGAGCTTGGCTTACTGGCTTTGTATTTTTTTGGAGATGCAATCAATATTTCAAATTCAAGGGGATATTCTTGACTTGTGTCTGTATAGCCGTCGCCAGTCGATTCGCAATTGATAGCCAGGCTACACATTAAAGTTTTTTCCAGATACCTATTCACAGATGCAACAAAATGTTCTTGTACAACCGAGTTTTTAAAATTAAGCGTGCTAAGTATTTTATTTATGTTAGTAAACCAGAATTTGTTTAGCTTTTGGATTTTTTTATTACATAAAGCCACATTACACATGCTCACAAAAAACCATCATAGTAATCTATAAATATATACTTGTTCAACATGTATCATTTATCTTACTGAACTTTTGGGCAGATGTATAGGTACTCATGAATTTTTTATTATCTAACCAGGAAAAAATTGTCAGCATATTCAATATTCCATTTAGTACTCAATCAGCACGGCATTCCATACAAAATACTTTGAATACAGATAGCCTTGAGTTGGAGGATAAGAAAGTTAAAAATTCGATACCAGTTTTCTCCTGATTTGCTGATAAATTATGTGAAGATGATTGACGAAACTGTGCAAATTATTTATATTTGGTGAATTAGGTTGTCTAATCTTTTTTGACAAAGTGTATTGTTCAAATAAAATGCACGTGGCGTATCTGTGACTTGACAAACATGCATATAAATTCCATAAATAGCCCTTTTTTACCCACTACCAACTAAATTGAGTTTTAATCAATATCTACGTTTGTAGTTTGTACCACATGAACTCTTGTAATGACGCCATTATAACTTGTATCTTTTCATTTTCACACGGTATCTTTCACCAGCAACGTGATTTTTGAAAGGTGTAAACAAGGTCTCATAACACATTAAGCTTGAAGTTTGGAAGACCTCATTGGTTCGTGGTCCGTGTGGTGCTGAGTACTGATGAAACTTCGATAAATCTTCATTCCCACATTCCAAAAAGTTCCCGTTTTCCATTCCATTCTCTTTGCAGTATTGGCTATTTTTTAAATCAAAACAAAATAATTAAATTTAATTGTGTTTTTTTTGTATTGGTATTCCGTGAGAACCAATGAAATGAAAAAGAATGTGCTTAATTTGTAGTATTAAACCCATTTCACGATGTTACATAACATCTTTTGTTGAAATTGTATCCTAAACCCGTGAAACTTGAGGTGGAAAAAATCATTAGGAATTTTGATTGTTGGAAAAACAAGCATAACTTTTCTTACACCACCATTCATCGAACCTTCTTCTTTGGTGTTTGAAATCCTTTCATTGCCAAAAATACATGCACATTTTTTCTCATCTGCGGTCATTTAATGCACTTTTGGAAGAATTCCATAATTACAAAATTGCATGACATTACATCAAGATGTTTTCCATTTGTTGCCTATTCCTCTTTTTTGAAGTCATCAGTTTTTCATCTTGTTGAAATATAATCCCTGAAAAAATTCTACTGCGCATCGTATATCGCCACATGAGTCTATCTCTTTCAATTTTTTAAACGTTATGCACTTTTTTCTTGCTGGCTACTTGACTTTTATCCTTGAATTTTTACTAGCTGTTATTTGTCAAGTCATAATATGCACATATGACGATAAATGCCACCATGTGGTCCACACTGTAGTGTCAGTCATAGTCATAACTTAGATATGATTGTGATTAGTCATCTTACAAGCTTTGAAAAAAAGACATTATGCAAAAATGCAAACCAGACCAAATCCGCATCACAAACACATCACAACAATGAACTTATGAGCTCTCATCTCTTCAAAGCACAGATATAAAAAAACCCTCATTTCATAACAATAATTTTATTCCATTTCATTCTTACATTCATAAATCAGTCCCATAAATTATACTCTTATTCATGACTGAATATCAACCATGACTTAAATTGCTTGCATTAATTTTAATGTAATATTTAATTACACCAAAATCCTTCCATTCTGAAAAGATTATCATACAAATTGGTAAATCTTATAGAGAAAAAAAAATGTTCCATTTACAACCGATTGCATGCGCTAATGTTTTATGCATTAAAAAAGTCTTTTAGTAAACAAAGGCCATTATCATCACAAATCAAGCAGCCAACCAAAATTGCTACATAAAAAATGGAGAGAAACAGCTCTGCTCACATTTTATTCTGCTCTTTTCTGGTGCGATATGACATTTTATTTTTAGGAAAGTAATGCAGTTCCAAGTTCCATCTCTTTTTATATTCTATATGATTTCACCATCGTCGTATCCAGTCCAGTTTCATAGTGTTATATTGTATACGTAATGTATGTAAATTCATTTAAACAATTACGATAACATT
>JAQFXM010003984.1:0-18406 GCA_034693345.1 Entomobrya multifasciata | reverse complement strand
ATATGAACTCAGTCATTGTATTATCATGCCATGTTATTCAATGTTTTGAAGAGTTTGCAATAAATCGTATCAATCAATCAATCAATTTAATCAATCATTCGAACGGCATATATGTGTAAGCAACGTTCACACTTACAAAAATCCATACAAGATATTATCAATTTTTAGGAGGTCGTTCACACTAATCCATAATGCATATATGTATTACAAAGGTGTTAACAAATCTTACAGGGAAATGATTCCGGTAGGGAATTCCAATACGTCTGCAGTAATAAAAACACCATTGCATCCACATTCTTTTCATCCGTCAAAATAAATGAAAAGGGTAACAAGAACACCAACTTACTTCAATATATTCATTTTAGAATCGATATCTATAAAAAACTCTTTCTCGTTCTTCTGAAAAAGGTAAATGAAGAAATAGGCAATTTACTTTCAAGTCATGCGTGTGTATTCACATCACGTGCAACTTTCACTTTCGCTCCTTCCATTTAAAACTTCTAGAAAAAAGATTGCGTGCAGAAGTTTCGTGACTTTTCGAAACAAATATAATAAATTATACACAAGTTTTAGACATAGTTGGCAACATAACTGGTAGGAAAACAGGCGCAACAAAAAATGTTGCGAAATCCAAGTTGGAAAGATCAGCGAGTAGAATAGAATAGAATAGTGTCCCATAATAATGTATGCAGTGGAAACTCATAAGTAAAAATTCAGAGAGGCGTATATAGACATCAAAACATTTGCGAATTCAATACTTCACAATTTTGAAAATACTGAAAAAAATTAAATTTTGGTGCAACTTATTATCATATAGAAACTACTTTTTGGGCAAGTTTTGTTTAATTTTTTGTGTTGCACAAACAGAAGAATTATTGTTTGCGAAAAAGGTGAAAATATCACTGAAATAAATCAAACCGAAAAAAGTGAGTCGACAAAGTTCTAAATCAAAATAGTATTTATGTTTGTTTTGACGTGATACCTCGACTGTATTAAAATATGCATGTATTAGAACATTTTTTACATACTTGAGCATGAAATCAGAACCAAGTGTTTACACGGTAAGCTTGCAAAAAAGAGTAACGAAGTTGTATCCCAACATATATTACTGTGAATTTTTATTCGACCCAATTTTTTACTTGGTCTCATATCAAAAAATTGCTAAGCTTGTATATTTCCACGAAAACGAGATTTAATATTAAATTATAAATAATGGCATTTTTTGCTCCATATACTGTGTAAAGGTCATTTTGAATTCAAACATGCAGGTTTCGGTGTTAGCAGTCGAACGTTCAACATAACTGCTCTCAACATTTTTGTAGCCCTCACATTAAAAATAACTCTACTCTTCGGCTTTCTACTCACTCATTAATCTTGCCCAGTGTCCAAATCTCTACACAAAACATGTTACGTTAACGTATGCAATATAAACTATGTTCATGCAATGCCATTTTTTCTATTTTTGAGTACCATCCATTTCCATAAAACTCGACAGAAATATGGAAAGCCTGCTTATTTTGCTTTGGGTACTCCTCTGTTGGCAAAATCAGGTTACTTTATAATTCTAATGAATGGCTAAGCTCAGTGATGCCCCATAAAAAACTTAACATTGTATTCCCTACTGCTAAAATTGTTAGCTTTACATTTGAACCGCACACGATATCGAAAATAATAACATTGTAGTACCCCAGCTTCTATTATTATTTTTTATTGAGGCAAAAAACTTAGCCACTGCTACCTCAACTCAAAAAGTTTACTAACAAAAGCTTGCATAATACTTTTTTATTCTATACTACTCCCATTTTTCCGGAAAAAATATATAACAAATATAATAGCCTTTCGTTTATTTTTTACACTTTTTCTTTATATTTATTTATGTCGGTGTAACAACAATGCACGTGTGGTTCACTGCCCAGAAATACGCTATTCTTCAGAAAAACGCCCCTGGGATATTTTTTGCATATTGCCTTAACTCTCAAAAAGGTACCAATGAAATGTCCTACTTCCGGCAAATATATACCCCAAACTCTTTTCCAAATACATATCCACATAAAAATATAAAAGTAATATTGACGTTTTTTTCTTATGCTGAGCATTCCCGTCAGCATGTCTAGTTCTGTGGTGGAGTTGGGATGAAGGGCTATTTATTTCTGTTGAATGATCAGAAAAACATACAACTCATACTTCACTTTGGCAACATTTTTTCCCTCCATCCAAATTTGTTAATGCTGCCTAGTAATATTTGTTGACCTTCTTGTAAAACAAAGTGGGATTTCCTTTTTAAAAATATTGGAAACCCGACTTGTTAAATGTGTCGAGATGTGACTAAAAATAAACAGGTCGTTTGTCAAACCAAGTTTGAGCAAAGCAAATAATGCTATGGCTTAAGAAGGCAAAGGAAACAAAATATAAATAAATACAAAAATAAGCAAACACAATTAAAAGTTGAACCCGACTTTAAACGCAAGGTTATGTATTTTAGGAAATTTGATTTGATTTAAAATTTGTGTCTCAATTTTATTTTATTTTTGCGAAAAAAGGTACTGAATACAAAACCTCTTTGCCATTTAATCGTTTTGATTGTTAAAAAACTGTAGAATTGACTTTGTTACACATTCGGGGGGATAAAGTTAGCAAACAAGGGCAACCATATTTGAACTAATGTAGGTCATGGTTCATGAAATGTCGGTATATGTAAATGTTAAACTAAATCATTCCAGCACACTGAGCTGCAATCAAGTATACATGGTAGTGTCAACATAGTAAAAACATGTATACAAAACATTAAGGAAGGTAACGATTTTAAGTTGTCTTCTTGTGGGGTTTAGTATTATGTGTAAATATTTTTATAAACTTTGCATGCATTAATCATGGATAATATTTTGTTAATTCCAACATTGTTATTTTATACACCATTCTAAGTTAGGCTTCTATGTAAAATTTTGTGAAGTAAAAATGGAAATATTAAACAAAAATATCCTTTTCATGTATAAATTGTGATACTTTTGTCGAGACTTAAGCCTATTTGTTATAAATCTATCAGTAAAAATCACAAGAAAAACTTTTCAACAAGATTCACATTCTAAAACGTTCCATATCTTTTTTAAACTTTATACTATTGATCTTGGTGAATCCATAAAATTTGATCACCAAAACTTTCTAACCCAAAAAAATGGAAAGTAGAAGGGAGCAACGACCAAATAAATCTGACTGAACGGTTTTCACGTTTTATACGTTTCAAATAGCTGTATTGTAATAAAAACTTTTTCGTAGACTTGAAAACTTTTGCTCGTGTATCCGTCACATTTTTGTGAATTAAAAAAAACATGATTAGATATATATTAAGTATAGATGGGAACTCCATTATGAATTCGTATTTTCTTTAGGTTCGGCTGTCAAAACTTTACAAATGTTAATCCGCATACATTTCAAAATAGATGTAAGACCAGTAATGATTCTGCTAAAATGTGGAAAATGTTTGAACCAAGGAGAAACGTCAATGAAAACAAAGTTACAGTTTTAGGACAATTCACCCAAAATAAATTTTTTTCTTTCGAATTTCTTCTACTTCTAATGTAAATTTAAAACAAACATTACAATGATAGCCTAATATATGCACTTATAATTCTTCTTAAAGAAATACTAAATTGAAATATTATTGATACCGTAATAATTGTGTATTAACACGACGACTACTTGATTTAATTTTAATTTGTATCCAAACGCTTAATTGGCCTCAGGTTTTGAAAATTTCGAAAATATTAATAAAAGTAACTTTATAAAGTTATCCAAAACATTGAATAATGAAGGTTCTTGCTTTTAAAATAAACTTTCGCAAATACTGTTCAAAAAACAAGCACACTTGTAACGTCAGCGGTTTGTATTACTTACTATTTCTTTTCTCATTTCACAAGTCAAAGTCTCGAAGAAAAATGCCTCGTGACTCACATCAACCGACCCAAAATTTTATTTACTTTAGTAAACCTGCTGCATACTCATACTTAATGAAAGCAAATCTCAGAGTTTGTGCATGAAAACATAAAAAATACCATGGCATTGTATTTTCTTCAAGTAGACAAATCCGTGAAAGTACAAAAATAAGTAATACGATAGGTTAATATTGAAAACGTCAGATATTTTTTTACTGCTGAGAATGTCTTGATTTACATACATGTCTTTTAATACATAAAACTGAATAGGTTACTCCAATATATTTGATATTAGCATTAAATTAATCCTTTGACAGTTTGTGCCGCTTCGCTCATGTAAGCAAAGAAAAATATGGGGAAAATACTCTTGAAAAAATATGCCGCTTGATTATGCAACAAAGAAATATTGTATAAAAAATTTAATATCTGGCTTTCTAAGGTCACATTTTTTGTGGTTTTGTTGGAAAAGGAGAATGGAAAAGATGTTTTCGCCTTAATACTTTTAAAGCGGATTAAAGTCGGTTACATATTGTATGTTAAGCTAACTTTAACAAGGAAAGGAAAAAAATGATTAAACGTGAGATATACGATCTAGTCTTATGTCATGAGTTTATCCTTCTTTATATTTTTTTGCAAGACGTCAAAAAAAGACGAATTGGAGAGCTGTTAATAATAAGTAATGAAACGTTCCTAAAAAGGTAATTCATTTGGCAGAGCAAAGATTGGTGATTCTGTGCAACGAATTCTTATGACAAGTAATATATGTTCAATTTATTCTTTAACTTGTAATTTAACGTTTTTGGTATTTATACGATCTCTGAATTCAATCAAACCGAAAAAAACTATTTACGGCAAAAACTTCTAAGAGAAAACAAGTAATACCACAAACCATTTGGAAAATTGAAAAAAGAAGGAAACAGCAATTTTGAAATTTTGCATATAGCATTTCGAATTCTAAACATTTTCAGTGCTAGTAAAATCGTGAAACTATATATATTTGATACAATAATTAACCTAAACATTGACTTAGTAGTTTTTCGATAATTTTGTAGCAATCAAAGTGATAACTTAATTTATATAACTTTCAAGTAGACAAGCTGCAAGAGAACATAAGCATGTTCTAATGCATGATTATATGTTAACCACAATAATTATACGTATGTTAAATGACAAGAAAACCACAAAGTAACGTAGCATTTATGTCAATAGAGGCTATTTGACATTTCAAAATAATGTTATAAATGCCATTTACAGACTATCCATCCAACATAGTACTTAAAAATTGATTGTAAACGAGCGTTTATTATGAATTACATGTAATATGTTATCTATTATTGACAATGGTGTTCAGTGAACATAGCAATCATTTCAACAACTCAGCGAGAAACTCACTTGAAACTTGAATGTATGAATTTAGAGAAATACATGACTATCTATTTCGGTCTAATGCATTTAAAAATATATCGTTCATAGCACACCCACACATTGAATCAAAATACATTTCAAGCCTGTTACCAAATGAAAATAATTCGTTTGCATATTTTCCTTAGGTTTTCGTTTAAGCTTAGCATAACTTTTGCTAACTTGGCATTTAAACTTCGGTTAGAAATGTCTACATGTCTATCAGTTAAAGTATTAGACTGTCATATAATCAAACACAATGTTTTTCGAACGTATTTATGCATTTTTAAATGGAAGGTTAATCTAAAAGAGAATTTGTCACGCAAAACCTTAGATGTTTTGAAAATTAGCCTATTTTTGCGTGTTAAAAGACCTTGAATTGACTTTTTTTGCAAAATTGCCTACTTATTTATATCATTTAGGTAAATACAAACATCTTATTATCTTTCAAGTCAGGTATTTTTCATCGAAAGCACGTGCGTTCATTTGCCCTTCTACTCCACTTATATTTCCGGCAGAACAAAATGATCACTTCCTGACTCCTAGAGATGATATTCAGCTGCTTCTCTTGTTTTATTCTGTGCAGTAGCAGACATATTGGCGCATTTTGGGTAATCTATAGTTAAAGAATTGGAGTCTACCATATTTGCAAGGGCAACAGCAGGATACTTTTTTAATACCCAACTCTCCAAAAGGAGGAAATGTCATTGATCCAAAAAGAAAAACTAAAGCTGAAACTAAGATAGGATCGAGAGAAAAAACATCATACAAAATGGAGAGAAGCACATGCTTCCTTATTATCAAGTTGTTACTCTACTGCACTTTCTTTTTTTATTGTTTAGACAGAGAGCCAAGACTGGGGAAATATCGATCCAAGCTTGTTGAAACGAGTATCGTTCAGTAAAAATGCTATAACTTTTTTTTATGTACTTGAGAGTTGGCAAAACCTAAAGAGTTTTAGAAAAAAAAGAGGGGGAAAGTTGGTCATACTGGTTTAACGGCATGTTTCCATTAACAGAAGAACGAAAGGGAAAAGAGAAAAAACGAGTCAATAAAAAGATGCGATCATTTTATCTTCCTTTTTCTACGTATTTCCTATAATATGTATGTATATTGTATCATGAAACTTATCTACCAACTTTGATTCCTGAGTTCCTGTTTGGTTGAAAAGAGACAAAGGTTCTTATTAAGCTTGTCAGTTAAGTCTGTAGTGGGAGTTTTTTCCCATTGGAAGATATGTCTTGTTAAGAGCACGGCATTCTATACATCTAGTAATCATGTTGACGTAAACCATTACAGATGGATTCAAGCTGACAAAGTGCAAGGACTTTTTATTCGATCACTTTCATGTTTGCGACCTTTGTTATTTAATAGAGGCAAGAGTTCTATGCATATGCATTTAATTATTTGTGTGGATTTAAGTCAACGCTGCATAAACTTTTAAGCTTTACAAAAGAAAATGTTTTGGGAAACAAAAAAAATATTTTGAAATCCATACTTGGATCAACTTTTAATGTAAACATGAATAAAACGAATGCATAAATATCGTAACACGTATTCGGTTACAGTTAATTAAACTGTCTAATTGTTTAAAGGACATTACATATTTCCATATATGAATAATATGCATAAGTATTAGACTGTGTAACGTGCAAATCTGTGTTCATTGCATAATTTTTCTTTTTCTTAGGTAAACCGTTTCTTTCTTCCAACTCAAGCTAGCTTCTCGGTGTCCAATCTTTACTTTTAGAAAGCCTTGAACCATCTAAAAATGTCACAAGGTGGCACAAAATATAAATAAATGAAAAAAAGAATATACCTGAGCGACGATTTGGGGCACTGTCGGACACAGTGATCACTTCGAATACAGAGTTATGATGAGTAGGTTATAATTTAAATTATTATTTACAGAATCGTTATTTTTCAACAGATATTTATCCTGTGATACTTTTAATAAATACTTATATTGAAACGTTACAAGTTGAATGAAACCTTCACACGTGGTCGCAATGTTGAAATAAACTTTTTATCTGCAACCTCGTAATTTCTAAACGTTTGTCACTTTTAAACTAAATAGCTTTTACAAATGTCTGAGCCTATGTTCAATAGTTCCTTAGTAAAAAAATAATTTTGCTATGTATCCAATAGAAATATAATAACTTTCATTTCTATCGCATAATTGTTCACAAAAAAACTCTAGCTTATTATTGCAGTTCTAAGGTAACATGTGGGGTAATACGTGACAATATTTTATTTACGTATATTAAGTTATGGATGAACATTTAACTCGATTATATTATGTGCACATTAATGCGTACATTCTAGAGAAACTCAACACTTTTGATCGTCATTAAATATTCTAATATGTTCATTCAAAAATTAGAAGAATGATTTTACGTAATATGTATTATAGCAATAGAAAACTTACAAAAATACAACTTATAAAACATAGATCACAATAACTTCAACTTGAAGTTAAATGTAACTCAGAAAAGAATTCGAATGCAACTTAATTAAACTTAACTTGATTAGACGTCAGCTCATCAAACAGATAAGCCTTTGCTTCAACTTAAATTACATGATATTTTTTTACACTAAGCTTTGTCCTTTCAGAATTTGATTATTCACAATGTTGTAGCATTTAATAAATAATTGAGAAAATAACTGCAAATTGTTTAACTTTGGTAGCAAAACAAATTTTAAGCTGGTGTTACCGAAAAAACCTGATTTAATGAATGAAAATGTTTGTAAACGCAAAATTTTGCGATCTTTTATGCACAGTTGTTAATTTAAAATGTCAAATTGACAAGCTAAGAGCCCTGGATACCGTGATGTTTACTGGACAAACTTCCAAAGCGAACTGAATGTAAAAACGAAGAAAAAAATGTTTTTGAATGCCCATGTTCGTCTTTATTTCCCCCTTTTGCTCACGAAAAAAGTGTAGAAAATGCCAAGAGTTGCGTCGTAGATTTGAGTGCTTCGTTGCTTTCTAAATTCAAGTGGATGTAGTAGTGGCATATGGGAAAAAACAATCAGTTCAGTACACTTACAAGCTTACCGAAAAATGAAAGCAGTGAACTCTGATTAATCTGCTTTAGGCAGTTTTGCATGTAAAATCTTTGGTTTGATTGAGCTGAAGAGTTATATGTGCTGTATCAAACTTTCGCTTTGGTATTTATCATTTCCATATATTCGTCTTCAAGTTCTTCCGCCACCAAAAAATTTCCAATTGGGTGGATTTTCATTAATTTTTTTTAGTAAATTTAAGTGGGTGATTATTTAAAAACCTTTGTTATGAAATAGTACCGTTTTTTAATTCATACTTAAAACAAATGTTGATAAATCACCATTTCAAATTTTGCAAACTTAAATATTTGCATAATGTTAATATCACCAAATAAATATTTTACCCAATAGATTTAAACTTTGACAAGTTGAAAGTAAAGTTATATTATATTGATGTATCTACTCACAAATATTTACTTTTCACCTAAAGTCCTGGCGATCTTAATTCTTTCAGTTTTGTTCAATATTTCATCACAAAAATATATAAATTAACCAAGTAAATATTCCGACAAAATTTGTCTAACCGTTAGTTGTATATGCAACTTATTTAAATATATAGTTAAATATTAAACTTTACTTTCACTCTCTAAGATTTCCACAGTTGGCAATTACACTCTCCATTGAAGAACAAATAGCATTTCTTAAAAAACTGTCCACTCTGAAGTTAAGTCGCTTAAAACATAAAGCTCAAATAGTTAACCGTTCGACGTTCTACGACGCAGAAATCATTTCGTCCTTGAAAGTTTACACGCCAAACCTTCATAACAATTAAAACCGTCACTTCTACTTTAAAGTTTCAAAGGAATTCGTGTCAGTTTTTTTGCAAATGTGCAGCCTTCAAAAACTATCCTACTGTCAACAATTTCATTAGTGTCCTAGCTTTTTGGAGTACCAGCTCGCAACTATAAGTATTATATTCGAGCTGTGCGAATAAGCTTTCAGTTTAAATTTCTCCATTACAAAATCTCCTAAATTAAGTTTTTAAGGTTACCTTCACGAACAGGTATAAAATCAACTACTGGTGTCTGTCAAGTTTTTTTTACATATTCTTAAGTTTTCACATTAATGATAAACTTTGCCGAAACTTATACAGTTTGTAATTCATTTAACTTTTGTTTTAATAACCATGCCAAAAAGGAAGAGAAAATGTATAAAATTGCACAAAAATACACGTGTGTGACAATCATATAATGTTTTTGTATATTTACTTAGTTCAATATTCTACTCCACAACAGAGTTTTTGTCATTGACACAATTATGAAACATGTATTTGAATAAATAAATAAGAACAAAATGCTAATTTCATTAATATTGTCCGAATAATAAAGTAAAAGTCAAAAGATAATAGAGCGTTACGAGACAAAAAGTGTATATACGATGTTACCACAACATAACACTTCACACTTGGAGCAAAGTGATGGTAGTCAAAATTCAGTGAAATTCATTCCAAGATGCCTCGAGCCCACAAAATGTAATGCACATGAAAATTATTGACGATGAAATTCAGATAGCCTAGAAAAATGAAATTTATGATTATATTATGAATATATGCGTGACCAACTATCCGTATATATTTTACTTTTATTATTTAGATATTTTTCATTTTAATTTACAATTCAATATTTTACTATAACTTTAAATACTGGATTGAACTGTCATTAACAGATATTCCAACACCGAATTCGCATTTGTTGTGAAGCTAAAAACTTCCGAGAGATAAGTACCAAGCCTTTCACACAAACATGTACATTATCTACGTTATTTTACATCATCGTTACTACTTGGTGATGTTGAACTACTTGATGTTCACTTTTCTGTTGTGAAATTTGAGTGATGATGGGTAAAGGAAAGTGATAATTCTTTTGATGTGGCTTTGCTAGCTTTAGTTTAGCGTTTAATGTCACTTTAATCCTTGTCCTAAACTCAAACCAACTCGGAAGCCTTGTTCTCTGAGAAGCCTTGTGTTGACTTGACAATTATGCTGTTACATGCTCTTGAGCAGGCATAAAGGGTTTCCATAGAAAACTATTATACTAAAAGGACTTGAAAAGAAACAAAGTACATACTCTGAAAACCATTAATGTACAATTTTTTAAACAAAAAGTGACCTGGGGTTATCTTACCTAAGCATATATATTTTGGAACTAGAACAAAATATGCTGCTAAAATATGAAGTTGGCACTGTGTTCTTTCAAATAAACGTGATCCTACTATACGGGATAACTATGATGATTTATATATACGAAAGTTTGCAGTTTTTAAACAGTTTGCAAGGCCGTACGTTTTCCTAAAATTCAAATATAATCCATTAGCTGTCATGGTTATTTGATAGCAACTTTAAGTTAAATTGATCGATAGTTCACAACGTAAAATTATTATTACTTTAATTGAAAGACATAAAATATTATGTTTTGCGATCTACAAAAAAGTATAAAGTGCTTTCATTATTATTGTTAGCCGTTTAACAATGTATTAGGATGACGAAGAAAACTAGGTAATCTTGATTATATGACCTAGTGTATTAAATTTAGTTGCACTGCCTAACATTTTGTAACACAATAAGTTGACTTGCGGCATAAAAATCGTCCAATTATGTTCCTTATCAAAAGCATACACTTTTCTGAAGATAAACAGAATTAATGTGGATGCTAACGTTTCAATGCATTTTTTACCAAGTTAGCCTTCAATATACAATATTAGTATACCTATAGACGCAAAAGTTTTTGAAAACTCATGTATCTACGTAAAAATGCAACAATAGCTTGATGTAATGGGTGTTCAACATGCGACAATTAAGATAATAACCAGGTTAGATTGCTATGCACTTAGACTAGCCAGGAAAGTCATGTCATGTACATTTTCAGAATTAGCTTTTGTACGTTCTCATATAATACACCACAATGGATCCAAAAAGTAAAAGGGCTAAAAATAATACATTCAATATTCAGCAATTTTTTTTGTAAGTACTGGGTTTCTACATCAATTTGTAATTTCCATAGCACCTAGTATAGTTATAAAAGTAGGTATTCCAAGAAAGCAAATATTGAGCTAAAATTCCCTTCTGCCGAATTTATTAATACCTCTTTTATCATTACGTAAACATACACACTTGACGTCGATAGGGTAATTTTTTTGAACAATATGTAAGTATTTACAATTGAGCATTTACATTATAATAAATCACGTTCACAAAGTACATTTTATGCATTTTTCCATAAAGACTAATTCAGATTCTTTAAAATTCAAACCAAAAATACTTTTATCCAAAGCAAAATAATATTAGAATGCATTTACTTATTACACAGAACTGTTTATGAAAATTAAGATATCTTTATTACGAAGATGATGCGATTCATCGTAGTTATAATTTTAGTTTGTTTGTCTGTCCGTCCGTCTGTCCGTCTGTCCGTGTGCGCTCTAACTTCGACACACTTTAACCGATTCTCTTCAAACTTGGCATACAGACTCCTCAGGTCAAGGGGTCAATCGCTAGTGATTTTCAGCTTCCGGGGTCAAACCCCGTGGGGGCAGCAGAGGGTCAAAGGTGCCATGTTGGCTAATGGGTGAATTTTTTTAGTGCATATATCGATAGAGACTTCAAAGGTGATCAACTTTTGTCAAGGCACCATGGGTCAAATCTGACCAACAGGGTCACTAGGGGTCAAAACGTTTCTCGATATGACGTTTCTTCACATGTCTCTACATGACATGTCATCCCATAACAAAGATACATCCTTCATCTTCGTTTTCTCTTCATGTCTTGACATGACTGGTTATAAAATAAATCAAAAATATTTTAAGTTTTAAAGCAGCACTTGGGATTTTGTTCTCGTAAACCATGACTACAAGTCCTTTCCGCTATCCATATAACTACGCAAAATAAATGGAATCTGACTTGGTTGTAAAAATTCACAATTAATAATTGCTGACTATAAAGCTTTTACCATGTAGAAAACAATAGCTGAGCTTAAATATAATAAGAATGTCTTATGATAAAATTTAATTACTTAAAACACCTGTAATTTTACATATAATTTAGTTACATACTTCGAGAAAGTTAGAGCAGCCCAGGGTAGCAAAAGTTCTAATGTTACATTTTGCTTGCGCAACGCCACGTGTCAGTTCACACCAGGCCCAGTTATAATTGCTTTTAGTAGGAGCACAATGTACCTGAAGTCGAAACATAGCCATACGTACCGTTCTTGATTTGTAAGTTGTCTAGCGAGTTAATTTAGAATATTCACCAGATATAAGTAATCTTGCTTATTACACGAACACAAAATCTCTGCGGGTACACAAGGTAAAAGTCCCAAAGTTACAAATGCAATACATTACGAATTCAAAAATGCTCAACCTAAAAACATACATTGTAACCAGTTTGATATTTCTGCAAACTTTTCCAATTCTCATACAATCTTTCTTGCTTACAATGAACCCCGACAAGTTTTCATTTTGTACTGTTTACCTTCTTCGGCATCCATTTGCCAAAAAAACGTCGACAGGATCAAACCAGGAAATAGAAAGGAATGAAATGCTTAATGGAATTCAACTAAAAAATTGCCAAGCTTATGAAAGTCCAATATTATTTTCCTGGGTAATATCTAGTACAGCCGTTGCTGTTCAATGGATAGAAGGTGAATATCTTTCAAAGTTTACATGGAAAACCACCAATTCGTTCCATTCTTGCCATGTCGTGCTTACAGAAATAATTATGGCTGGTTGGGGCAGAAACTTTCCACAAAAACATTTTGAATCTGATTACTTTGAGGATTGGTCAAAGTTCTTGTCTATTGGAACATTTGGATATCTACCTAAATCGGGCCAACCTAAAAACACTTTAATTTTTGCCATTGTCCAAGACCGCTATTTTGGTTCTACTCTAACCCTTGCTAAATCTCACTTATACACTGCCCCATTCTTTCTATTTGCAATGTTTTGTAATGTCCAAACTCTGGAACCACATGGTGTGTATTGGCTTTGTGTGAACTGCAATATTGAAAGGAAAATGTTCGTCAACTTCAAACAATTAGCTTCAAAATCTCGCCTTTTCAATTGGATTACTTCTCGAAAAACAGAATTTCACTGGTGGCAAACTTTACCACTAAGCATGTATCGAATTAATGACATAAAGTACTCACATATTCGGGATATATTTTGCGAATATGAGCCAACCGATATCGTAAAACCATCTAAACATAAAACGTCTAGGATTAGTAAAGATTTGGAAAAAATTACCATTGAAATTTGTACTCAGCCAATGTCAATAATATCAACTATAATTGCAAAACAGGTGAACGCTTCTATTATAATTGGCGATGAGATTGAAAGTCAAACACAAGCTGCAATTCATATTAAAGGAGCTCTCATTACTGACAGTCCACGAGATTATATGAATAATTTTCATAAACACGAAATCTCAATAATGATTTTTTACGATGAAAGTTCACAAATATTTGCCTATGAACCGGAAAACACCAAATTTGTAATAAAAAACACTCTAACAATTTTAAGTCAATCTTTTAAATTGGATATATGGATTTGTGTTGGCGTTTCATTTCTTTTGATTCTTTTCTATCTCAGGATGCATATGAAACCATGGAGGAATTGTATATTTGAAATAGTTTCAGTTTTTCTACAGCACGCACCATATCAATCAATTGGACATCCCCTACTTTTTTCTTGCTTTGTTGTTTTATCTTCATTCTTGGCTTTTTACTACTCATTGGAAATGGCCACAGATATGATTTCCCCGCCAGTACCATCATTTTATAAAACACTTACACAATTGTTTCAAAATGGACTCAAAATATTTCCTCCTCCATGGAAAGGTGACGACGATCAAAAAACTGTCTTTCAGAAAATGTACAGAGAATATTATGAGCGACAATGGGGAAAGATGTTAAAACATGAAGGATTCAATGGCTCTTTGCTGAGAGATGATATTTGGGCTTGTGAGAATGGCACTGAAGTTTATAAGTATCGTGGCATTACTCACCGTCAAACTAGGATGTTTACGCCAGAGAGTTTCGCTCAAATCGCGGTCGTGCTTAATAGAACATTTGTGCCAATAACCAAACATTACGGTGATATTCCTATCTACTTAAGAATTATGGGTATAAATCGTAAAGACATGGGGAAATCTTTCAAAACCGTTTTGTACGAAAGTGGAATTCGTTTGATGATAGTTGGGAGACTCAATGAGTTTAAAAAGTGGAAAGATGAAAGCATTTTGAACCATCGTCCCAAGTACCGGACAGTGTTTACTGAGATTGTATTAGACCAGCGGATAGGATTTGTGTTTACAATGACACTAGTTTTTCTAGGATTTGGATTCATTGTGTTTATTATCGAATCGTGGGATAATTTGAAAATTGAACTACAGAAGGGATTGAAATATCTAGTTTCGTTTGTAAATACATATAAAGCTGGCTTCAACCGAAATCAAGTTGAGAGCATTCAGAGTACGGAAATTCTTGAAAGGTTAGGGTTTACATATTTACGAGAAGTATAAGTAAATGTAGAAGCATGACGCCATGTAAAATAAATGTACTTAAATATAGTTTAAATAGTATACAATAAAATCTGAAGCATCTATGATAACACCTTATCTTGTTCAACAATAACTCTTTTGCTTATAATTTATTCAGTTTTGGCACACCTGGAATGCCAAATATTACCAAGAAGTACACAGGCATGTGTACACCTGTGTTTCAAGGGCATTTATTATATGTATGCATGTATATACATTACCACATCAAAAGAAAGTGTTATGCCTGCTACATATTAAGGCAGACCTCATAATACTTTATATGCTTATGAATATAGTCACATGAAAGGAATGAATTTAGTGAAAAGTGACATTGAACATGAAAAAGGTAGACTTTGAGCGTTATACGTCATTAAGACAAATATATCCCAAAAGACTTGAACATCAAGCTTAATATATTCATCTCATCATTTTTACTTTACATCTTTACTATTGAAGTCTACCAAAGCTGTGTTACGAACAGTGTTTTTCAGGTACGTGGGTGTGAATAAATTTAAGGTAGTTCGGTTAAATTAATTCATTATATATCTTCAAAACCTAGAAATGAGAATATTCAAAAATCGTGTCCTAATATACAGTATATGCCACCGTGAGAAAAAAATGGTACTCGATAGCAAATCCGGGAAAAACTGCTTTTTCTGGATTTCATTAGGGAATTCAACTATAATCAACTTAATGATGATTAAAATAACAACGCATACCAATTTACACAAAATTTTCATCGTAATCCACCCACTAGGCTGAAACTCAACAAAAGCGTAATATGTTTGAGTAGCGTTCTCCGAATTATCATTAGCACAACATTTCAAGTGGAAAACGGCGAAAATTCCTGTAGGCGAAAAAATATGTACTATTTATATCTTACTCGTGTGGTGATAATTTGTGCACGTGCTTTAGGCAAAAAATAATGTGTAAGGTTTACAAAAAAACACATACTATGTAGGTTTCTGGCATTGAATAGTATTAGTAGAAGTATATGACTTTCTCTTTTGTATATTTTTATCTGGAATATTTTTGAGCACATGAATAACATTAAAAAGGGTATACAAAGCCAAAAAAATAGCCTTGCAAGGTAAAATATGAAAGCCAGGGAAAAAATGTATGGATAGTGATCGTTTGCGTTGTGGATATAGGGAAATTGGACAATTTAAAAAAAAAACTTTCACTACGACCCAACCCGATACAATAGCGCTTTGAATATTTTTTTGAAGACACGTTAATAAGTAGAGTGTAGGAGAAGTAGCCCTATTGAGATGTTTTTTTTTGAAGATGAGATTATTAAATATATCATGGTCTAAATTAGATGTGTTTACAATATATGAAGATTCGATATGTGGTTGTGGAATTTGTATGGGTGTTGTGTATATAAAGTAGTCATCCATGCACTATTCCTATGTGATTCTGATGCTTTGTACCGCCGTGTTTTATATGTCGGTAACCAGAGAAGCGAGAGAGAGATAAAAAATGTTGAGAACGAAGAATCCATACGAGATTGTCGAATAATGTCGCTTTGGACTTGTCAACATTGGAGTTTCGCCTACACTTTTTGATCCTATTTTTAGGGAAGATAGTAGCAGGAAGCAAGTAATTCTGCAGGCGGTTCGGTTTTTAACCCTTTTGTGCTTTACTAGGGCTTGTTTTATCCAAAAACAAATTATTCATGAAACAATTCGTTTCAAGTTGGTATACATTTAATTTTACTTTTGTCTCTTCGATACTTTTACGCAAAAATTGGAAACGTTTAACTGATTACCTATTAAAATCGAGTTATTTTATATTAGAGATTACTAAAGTTTTGGAACTAAATACTCATAAACGTTTGGATAGGAATACAAATTGTAAAAGACCGATATGCAGGTTATCCGAATGTATTTATATTGATAATAATATTGACTAGAAGAAATTAATAAACAGTTGAAATACTTTACCAATACATGAATACATATATAGAACACAAATGCGTAAGAACATTAATATTACAAAAAAACAATGCCCAAAAATGTACGTGAGCAAAACCGGAGCTCAAAGTATATAATTGGTATCTTGTACAGTAGTACTTTATAGTGTATCAGGTATGTATGTACATTAGCAATATTGACGAGAAAAGCAGAAGTTTAAAAAAATTATGGAAGTTCCAGCTTTGATAATTAAAATACGCTTAAATACTAAACGATTTGGTGTAATGCTAAATAATATTATAAATGTTTGCATCAGAACCGAAACCGAAAAATTATGTCACAAGCGAAAATTTGACCATTTTTTAAAACATATTATATCGTCAAATGGCGAACTTCTAGTTTGCTTATATTTGAATTCTACTTTCAGCCGTTTTTTCAGTTAAACGATATCTAAACGTTAAACGAAAACTACCAGGAATATATTCATGAATGTTTATTGTACTCATATAGTGATGTGTGATTCAAGTAGGTACACAATCAGCACATCAGAGCTATTTCAGTCGTATTCATTCACATAGCCTGATTAGCTCAAACGGTAGAGCACTATCCCGAAATGATAGAGATGGAGATTCAAACCTCCATCAGGCCACACTTTTGTGCTTAAATACGATTTGATATACAGAACTTATTAGTTCTTCACTATATTTATTTAGGGTTGAATGAACAATGTGCGTTTCATTTTAAACAAAATATATTCCGTTGCTTTCAGTAATTTTATTGGAAAAACCGCCCATCCGAAAATATTAACGCCTCATTTCACTGATGACACTAAAGCTGGCCTCAATATAATACCTTGTAGCGGTAATAGTCCTCTTATTTTCAAAACAAATGTGTGTGGTTGAACCATGTAAATATTTAGTATCATAAACGTTCATACTTGCGTATGTACTTTGGCGGCTAGTTTTATTGAAAACCATCATAAACGATTGACGTGAAGGAAATATATTACAAGTGTAAATTATGCTTATATTTGTACGTACTTGTATTGGACCCTAAGAAATAAGTGTAATGATTTATGCCAGATATGATTTCATATGGCTTAAGAACTCCATAGTTATAGATATTACATATTCAAATAGGAAAAGCTAAGTATAAGGAAAGGGAAATATTGTGATGGTAGTTTTTCCCTGCAAACCATGTTTCAGCTGGATTCCTTTTGGAAACCCAAAAGAAATAAACCCGTTGTAATAGCGACCATAACGACGTAGCTGAAACTGCGACGCATTAAAATGATCATCAATGTAAATGTCCATGAAAAGCGCTTTCGAATGATATGTCACATGCCCAGTTTTATATGACAGCCTTTGACCCCGATTTCTGACCCAATGAGGTCACATTGACCTGTACTGACAAATGATTCTTGATCTACTCGACAAGGGCTTTCGATTGCGCATTATGACCAAGTTGAAAAACTTTGACCCTAACCCTTGACCTTGGAGTTTGACCTAGGGGGCTGAAAACAAATAGGGTTCTTGCCCTTGACCTCAGTAACCCTCATGCCAAAT
>JAQFXM010003983.1:0-18412 GCA_034693345.1 Entomobrya multifasciata | reverse complement strand
GTCCATGTGCTTTCGTTTTTTGGAATGGTGTCATTCAATGCTACAGCTAATTTTTTGGTTTGTTTTGGTGCAATGGCGGAAATACATGATGAGTTTGTGGAAGCTCTTGATGAAATGAAAGGGAGAGGAGTATTGCTTGTAAGAGGAGGAGTAGCTATGGGACTGAAATGGAAAAACCGTTTCTATATTTCGTGTACACCTGTGCAGTTTAAATTTTCAGGACATAGTTATGTTGATCGGTTAACACCTCTTAATTTCATTGCTTTTTCGATTGATCAAACTGTTAGTCTTTTGCTTATTTAAAATAACTAAACTTAATAAGTACGGTTTTGACAACCAATGTAAAATCTTGTTGTTACTTTGTAACATATATTTTTGCTATTTAAATCTTTCTTGTGGAGAATTATTCGAAATCATTTTAAATTAATATATATCTAAAAATTACGTAATTAAAAATGGTAATTGTACATTTAAAAGTACTTGTGAACTGGTAATCAGGGAATGTTAAGTTCATATTACTAGATCGTAGCGCATAATAAAGAAAACTAAATAAATTTGTTTACTCGATTTAATTTATTTATTTATTATCATTGACATAAGTCATTGTATTATCACTCCGCAAACATCATTTACATGAAGGTTCCAATATATTTTGATAAATTATTTTAAAAGAAATCTCTTGCAAATTACTCCTGTCGCTCTTTTATTGGTTCCCTTTTGTCTTGAAGACATTTCCTAAAAATTGACTGCTGATATCAGCTCAATCCGGACCTTTCCTGCATTTTTCTTTGTTTTTCCTTCGAAAGGTTGTACCAAAAGTACAAAGTCCAGTTTTTTTGCTTGAGTTGCTCATTTTTGAGCGAATGGGATAAGGGAGCGTGCATCACATACGTATATTGCTTGAGTTCATAAAAATTATGGATGGACGATTTTAGACTAAGAACTAAGCAGCATATATTTGTAATTACAAATTCAACAATAAGACAGTCAGATTTTAAGCTTGAAGCGACTTGTATCTTAGCTTTGATACCAAAATGCAATTTTTGATTGGCTCAATTTCAAGATTCGGAGTTATTTGTAAAAATACAAATTCAACAAAAATACAGTCAGATCATTAGAATTGAAGCGAGTTGTATCTTAGCTTTGATCCCAAAATGTAATTTTGACTAGCTAATTTCAACATTCGGAGTTATTTGTAAATACAAATTCAACAAAAAGACAGTCAGATCATTATAATTGAAGCGAGTCGTATCTTAGCTTTGATACCAAAATGCAATTTTTGACTAGCCCGTATTAAGAATCGGAGTTATTTGTAAATACAAATTCAACAATAAGACAGTCAGATCATTAGAATTGAAGCGAGTTGTATCTTAGCTTTGATACCAAAATGCAATTTTTGACTAGTCCATTTCAACATTTAGCAAATATTTGTAATTCCAAATTCAACAGTAATATAGTCAGATCATTAGAATTGAAGTGAGTTGGTTCTTAGCTTTGATACTAAAATGCAATTTTTGACTAGTCCATTTTAACATTAAGATTTATTTTTAATTACAAATTCAACAGTAAGGCAATCAGATCATTAGAATTGAAGCGAGTTGTATCTTAGCTTTGATACCAAAATGCAATTTTTGACTAGTCCATTTTAACATTTAGCAAATATTTGTAATTACAAATTCAACAGTAATACAGTCAGATCATTAGAATTGAAGTGAGTTGGTTCTTAGCTTTGATACTAAAACGCAATTTTTGACTAGTCCATTTCAACATTGACATTTATTTGTAGTTACAAATTCAACGGTAAGGCAATCAGATCATTAGAATTGAAGCGAGTTGTATCTTAGCTTTGATACAAAAATGCAATTTTTGACTAGTACATTTCAACACTGAATTATATTTGTAGTTACAAATTCAACAGTATTACAGTCAGATCATTAGAATTGAAGCGATTTGTATCTTAGCTTTGATACCAAAATGTAATTTTTGACTAGACTATTTCAAAGTTAAGATTTATTTGTAATTACAAATTCAACAGTAAGGCAATCAGATCATTATAATTGAAGCGAGTCGTATCTTAGCTTTGATACCAAATTGCAATTTTTGACTAGTCCATTTCAACATTTAGCAAATATTTGTAATTACAAATTCAACAGTAATGCAGTGAGATCATTAGAATTGAAGCGAGTTGTATCTTAGCTTTGATACCAAAATGCAATTTTTGCCTTGTTCATTTCCACATTTAGCAAATATTTGTTATTACAAATTCAACAGTAATGCAATCAGATCATTAGAATTGAAGCGAGTTGTTTGAAACCAGTTATAGTTTAGCCGTGATGCGTATATGCATTTATCGACTAATTTCAACATCAAAACATACTTTGTAAATCAAGAAGTCTGTTATTAAAATTAAAATTTGGAGCATGATTTTTTGATAGGTTGAATAGTTGATTTTTTCCATGAGTTTTTACATTGAAACAAAAGCATCTTGATAAGACAAAATCTCATCTTATCAATTTAAAATCACTGGTACATTTTTCTGAAAAAAATAGTCAGAAGTAGAAATGAGAAAAATATCTGTTCAAATGATAAATTTGTGAAAATGATATAAACACATTCAGTAAAATCCCATCTTAACTGTGTAAAATTCAAACCGTATATCTTTTCTGCAACAATGATCTCTGTTTGGAGTACACCTTAAAATGGTAATCAATGTTTATGCAAGCAAATCATTTATCATACTTCAAAAATAATGTTTCAAAAAACTAGATAGGCTTTTTGAAAGATTCAAAGCAAATCATAGTTTTGTGCGCAATAATATGTCGAATCAGCATTTAACAGGTTCCATAATGTCGTTTTTATTATAAATTATTCTTTGAAACATTTTACAAGAGTTTAATTTGTATAACAGAAAGTATATTACAACTTTAGTTATTCATTTCATCTGTTGATTAATGCAAAAAAATTCCTTCTAACCAAGTACAACAATAAAACGTTTTAAAGTTTAATTGCATCATATTAAACAATATGAATCAAATAATAACATATGTACACTCTTTTATTTCATAAATCTAATAGTTACAGTTGAATAAAATAAAATAACATAAACGTTAGAAACGAAGCGATCTATTCGCCATCGTCTTCATCATATCAAAGTTAATCATGTGAAACATGACTCCGACTTGCAAATTTTTGTAAACTTAGTTTCGACTTTTACTGATTGCGAAACATTTTCGGTTTACGTTTCTGGTCACACAAATTCTTAAAAATTCTGACTTACATGTTAAACTTACTAAGAGCCCATCCACTATTGACTTTTGACAACTAGCTGATTCATGGAATTTGCAACTCATTGAACCAGAAAAAAGACTACCACAGATAGAATGACGTACGCCAATTTATTTCATTTGAATGCCATTATTTTACGCAAACTTTCGTTTTTACAAAAAAAATTAATAGCAAAACCCGTTTTAAAAACGAGTTGAAAACACAAAATATTTGTATTTTTTACATGTTGGCTAAATCAGATTTACATTTTCCAGTTTTATTGCTCGTGTGTGCAAGACTTTATTAAATCCTCATTCATTTTGATTGATTTGTTTGTACATACATATTAATAACATAGCCCTACATCGGACCTCTTGGTAACAACACATGAGTCAAGTAAACTGTTATATTATCGCAAAGTAGATATAGGTTCGTACCTACAAATTTGATATTCAATAGCTTTGATTAAGTAAAACAGTTTGCTTAAGTACCTTTTAATCTTTTTATAACAATACAGGAAGTTCAATAAAACTACAAATGTAATCCTTATAAAATGGCTGGTGAAAAACGAAACAGCGGTAAAAGAAGTCGTATTTTCATAACAGACAGTTTGTGTGTCTAAAAGTTTAAGTGTTTGACATTTCCACATTTAAATATATATAATCACGATCAGATTAGCCCGCTTAACAGTAATATGCATTTTGCAAATTTTTTGCTAATTGAAGTTTTTTCATGACAGAACAGCGCAATAAATTGTGAATTATAAACATTTTATTACACATTTTCGGAAAATCCTCTAGTAGTTCTTTAAAATTTGTATTGTGAACCATTTTTTTTCTAGAAATTATCCAAATAAATTAATAAACATCTTTTGTCGCACGTATTTACAAAAAAAAACATCTTTGAAAATTGATCAGCAAAGCGTGTAGTCATTATATTTTCCAGCCTTTTTAAAATCGAAGCTAATAAACAATAAAATGACCTCATTTTTATGTAATTTTAAGCAAAGTAAGTCTGCTGAATATTAGTTTTACACTAGTAACTGCATTTATACTTTACTCTTATCATGAGATTGAAGCACAAAAAACGTGGCAAGATTCGATTTTAGTAAAACTCTACTGCTACCATCACAGCTACAATAATATATATTTACTAGGTTGAACTTTATACGTACTACTGTAATAAATCCAGTTTATTGATATAGTTTTAATTTTTTGTACTACTAAAGCAATACCTTTGTTTATTACATACATTTTTTTATATTTATATACGACTCGAAGACAAAATGGTGTTCGGAGAAAAACGCCAGTCTTGTTTTTACTTGGGAACAATAATTAATAATGTAAACTATTAACATTAAACGAATTACTGATATATTTTTTAACGTTTAGCATTTTTTGTAATACATTTTACAAATATGCCTCTAAGAGCTGTAGTTATTTTTTAAAGAAACCGTAATTCATCAGAAGCATGTCCGAATTGTCTCATGATTATACAAAGGAGTAAAATGAGACCACCTACACAATAATTTGTGTTACAAAAATGAGTTTATGTTAACTAGGTACCTAAAGTTATTAAGTAAACACATAAAGAGTACCTTACGAGCCTATTCATTGTTGTCGATTTACCTTTATGTTTCTTCACTGCCCACACAAAGCCTCATTTTTTGAATAATGACAAGTAGTGTATTACCAATGTGGAATGTGGGGCTTCTTTCATCTATCTAGTAAACCAGTTCCAACTTCCACCATCACAGCAATAATTGTAATCTCACGGTCTGTAGTCTAACGCTCTATTGTTAAGCTATTCTCTCTCCATGCATTATTTCATTCTCGGTTATCTAATCTTTAGGATGTAAAGTAGAAGGCCACTCTGCATGAGTGCAGTATTTGGTTTGTTATTTAAAAAATAGTATGGGCTTTTAAATTTCACCAGTCTCCACTGTTAACATTACAGCAACTATAATAAATGTTTACTAGCTTGATCTTTTTACGTATTACTGTAAAAATCAATTTTATTGATATTGTTTTAATTTTGTACTTTTAAAGTAGTATCTTTGTATATGAATTAAAAGTTATTTATATGTATACAAAACTCGAAGACCAAATGGTGCTCTGAGAAAAACGCTGGTCTTGTTTTCATTGGGGTACAATAATTCACAATGTAAATTTTAACATCTTATTACATTACTGATTTATTTTAACATTTAGCATTTTTGTAATACATTTTACAAATATGCTTTTAAGAGCCCCAGAAATATCAGAATCATTGGTAAGAATGTCTCAAATTAATACAGTTTAGTAAAATGAGATAACCCACACAATAATTGGTTTTATTAAAATGAATTTATGTAATTAGATACCTACATTTATTAAGTAAACACATGATGAGTACCTTACGAGCCTATTCATTGCTGTCGAATTACATTTCTATTTCTTCACTGCCAACAAAAAGCCACATTTTTTGAATAAAGACAAGTAGTGTATTACCAATGTGGAATGTGGGCCTTCTTTTATCAATCGAGTAAGCCAGTATCTACTTTCACCATCACAGCAATGACTTTACATGTTTGCAAGTTTGAACTATTTACTATTGTAAAAATATTTTTTACGACTCGAAAAAAAATGTTTTTTAAGAAAAACGTCAGTATTGCATTCATTAGGAAACAATATGCTGGATGAATGGCTAGCAATAAGTAAATTGTTGACATATCTTTTTAAAAAATAGCACTAATTTGAATACATTTACAAATGTGCTTACAAGAGCCACAGTTATAAAACAAGAGCCGTAATTTCATCAATGATTTCTCATATTAAAAGTGTTAAAAAAATTGTATTTGCTTCCACAAGTGAATACTTTCATGTTTTATGTATTTTAATTCTGCACTTTTGAGTTTTTTTTGTCTAGTTTACAAATTTGTAAATGCGGCGGGATTCTTCATAAATATCTCAGAAATTGAAATTTCTTTTACAAATTCATTATTACATCTAAAATGAATTACTATAGTCCATCATTGTTGCTAAATGCAACGATAATAAATTTTTCCTTCATATAATTCGGTGGTTATTTTTAATGTATATGTACCAGTGCTAGCTATGTATTATGAGCTCTGCCAGTTGACGTAAGAAAAAGAATAAATCTGTGTACGTCTAAATAAAATTTAGTCGGTCAACCCATGTTACTGACCAAAACCTTATCTAATTTGATTTGATTGATTTGATTGTTTTTTATCAGTATTTGAGGTTACTTTGCCTATTCATTTCATTAATTTTTTTCCTTAAATTTTTCATTGTTGTATAGCTCCCAAATCAATTTATGTTAATTAAATGAATCCATGTTAACTATAAATATAACAAAAGGTTATAGCGTAAACATGTAGAAAGTAGCTTACAAGCCTATTTATTGTTGTATATCTACCTTTTTTCACTGCCTATAAAACGCCCCATCTTTTGAATAAAGACAAACAGTTTATAACCAAACCCGGGGTGTTCGTTCTTATTACATAATCATGTACTAAAAATTATAAAGTAACATTGGAGGCACCACAGAAATTCTTTCCTGGATCTCTTTTCAAATAATATTGAAATCATCTTGGGTTTAATTTTTAAAAATTCAGTCAAAATTTCAGTTTTAAGATTTCTCATCTAGACAATGCATATAAGTTGCCATAGTCTATCCGTTTGATTTTAGTAAAAATTGCAATACTGTTTTTTTACAATTTGGACCATATTGGAACAATAATTTTGTGTAAACCATCTACCATGAACTCCTATAGTACCTACGATAAACCTGGCTGATTAACTTATAGTATGACCACTCCATTACTTTTGAACCAACTTTATTTATTTGAACACTTTTCCGACCGAATCCAAATAATTTTAAAAAGAATGCTGTCATCAATAATCGTCGACACAAAACACTCCACCTGTATTTAAAGTCACAGTTTTATGACTATTTATGTCAATTTTTAAGATTTTAGCTAATTAGTTGTAATTGCAACACGCTTTACAATTGCGTAAAAAGAAGACATGTTATTTTCCAAGGATATGTAATCTATATGAATCGTATACACATTCTGACCATGGAGATTGTCCTAGCACTTTTAAATTCACTTGATCGAAGTTTAACTTAAATCAATCAGCAAATATACATTTTATACTTAACGTCTTTGTGATTGGGATAATACTTATTGATATTCTACAAATATTATAACTCTAAGAGTTTTTTTTACAAATATTTTGGTCTTTTTAAGTGTGATGGGTTTTTAAAGTTACCATAAATTTACAAGTGTCGACTATTCAGTTTCTGGCCTTAATTATTTTAATCAAGACGCAGTTTCAACGTCAGTTACACTTTTGTAAAAAATATGAAAATGTAAAAAACTATTTCACACGTTGTCCTGGATCGTCCAGTTGTTGTTATGAAGGTAGGTTGTTATGATTTTAGTGCTGCAACTTTAATTGCAAGAATGACTATGATGGACTCAGTAGTTATTGCTTTGAATGGTGATTTGAAGATGACAGTTGAAAAGTAAATAAGATTGGTTTGCCAGATAATTCTAAATTGCTGAAAATAAAAAAAACAATGCAAGCATTTCCGTTGCTTTAAAAATATGTTTAAAAAAATCCAAGCTGTATATTTAATATACTCAGTTTGATTTGACAAACTTACTCCGGTTTTTATGAAATATCTATTGGATACCATTCGTTTCCATGGAAGAGTGCGCATCATGTTGTCCTCAGTTTCTTACAAGTACATATTAATTAAAACTGAAACCGTAAGGAATTCTGTGAAAGAAACAGAAAATATCATTGCTAGCTAACTTGAATTTTAAGCACAATTTCGTCAATTGTAATCTATTATTATGAATATTTGTTAATTCAGTCATACGTAAATATAAACCAAAATTTGATACTGATAATAACACAATTGCGTTCTTTCAATCTACGAAAATTTGTCAGATAAATAAAAAGTTTACAAAAATCAGTCGTTTGGTGCTTAGAGTTGTCAAAGTTAAATACGTACACAGAAAAAAACTGATTAACTTAATTTCCAAGAAGTATTATTTAATAAACAAATGTTTATCTTACAAATAGATTACCATATGGCAATCTATCCAAGAATATCTGAGCTGTACTGCCAACTCGACAATCTTGATTTTGTCTTGGTAAATGCAACAACAGCTTTAAACACAAGCGACGATAATTGGGGCGGTTCATACACGATGTCATAAAATATAACGTTTATTAAAACATTGACTAATCTGTAAAATAATTAAATTGTTATTATTATACCAAGTTATGGATCCGAAAAAAAACATCATCGGCAAAGAACCCAAATTATTGAAGTGTGAACGTCCCCAAAAAATGATATGTACTCAAGTCATCAAGGTCTTTCCTGGAAAGACTTTCCAAGACGTAATAACTAACATATTTAGTAGAGTATATTTACCTACTCATTTATGCATTATGCATATGCAACAGAAAAAACGCAATGATAGGAAAAGCATCATTTTGCCAATAAAGCAGTGAGCATGTAAAGAGGAGATCTGTGTATGAAAAAAGGAATGAACCGAGATATTTTACGATTCTACTTCTTATTACCTTACCGATACTTAGTGTAAAAAGGCAACCTGGCACGTTTTGACGAGAAAAAACTGCAAAGAACAAAGTAAAAAAGCTTCTCAAGCGATGAGCTTGTTTTGTTGTCATGAAAACAAATAGATGTAAAATTGTAATAAAGAAGAAAGAAATGATGTAGACTGTGTAATGCATTAGGGAAGTTTAATCTGTACAGCTACAAAAAGGTAAAATATATTGACATGGCAATTCCAGACACAATGCTTAAACGCCAGTATTTTTAGTTAATAAACTTTAACAAAATACAATAATAATTTGTGAAATGTTTGAAAGAGCTTGCGATTACACCAGTTTAGAAGATAAACCGATATTTTGATGTAAAGAATTTTCATGTACTATTTTTGCCTTTAGGAACATGTTTTGTATAATTATGGTCTGGAATGTTGTCGAAGATGCCACATGGTGCCAAAAATTGATGTTTTTGTAATTCCAAGTTATAATATTTCTCAAATACTGTGTAAAGTATATTTTTTTGGCAATTTGGTAATATTACTCGCATCATATCTAAATATAAATTAATGGTAGATATATGTATCGAATTATAGTTACAGTCTCGATTTAATAAAAAGTTGTTACACAATGGATACTGTATTTATGCAACTCCACAAATAATGTTCAATTATCAAATTTTCTTTATAAATTCAACTAACGGTATGTATACACAAATATTCACATAAAGTAAAAAAAAACTACGACTACCCACGTAACACAATTATTAATTATAACCGAAAAACAAAGCAATTTTATTGTTTTCATAGCCCTTAGAAGTTATGGTCTAAAAACTCAATGCTTCATGAAGGCAAGTCAAGAAAATCATAAATGAAAAATATATTTACCTAATAAAGTTATTTTAGTTTTTGCTTGGTTTGTGCCAGCATTTGATTCTCAGGATTTTTTACTTGGTGAGGTGTGCGTTTAAGTTTTTGACCTAGCCAAGATGATTTCAAGGCAACTAATTATGTTAAAGAATATTCCTTCCGTAAATACAAAATATTTCCAACAAGATATGGAGAGCATCTGAGGCAACCTATGGTTATTAAATTGGATTACAGTATTGATAACCAGGTACAAAAATATTTGACCTTTGAAAAAATTTATCGGAAGTAAACATTGATTGTCAACATAAAACATGTATTTACGTCTTGATTGTTAGTGTGCTGGCAAAACTCTTGTCCATAAATAGTTCTGCTAGCTTATTTACACTTGGACCGAAAACAATATTGATAAAGCCATGGATAAATATGTTTGTGCTCAAAATTGCATATACTTTCAATGTTCATTAACACGAAGGAGAATATTTATGCTGTAAATAATATATCTAAATGTATGTATGAATGGTTTAAACGGAACATTTAACTACAAAATAACTCTACAAAGTTAGAAAATAAGATATTTTGTGTGTAGTTTTTACATGAGAACTGACTTGCTTTCAAGGTTAGTTATATTTTTTATAATTGGAACTCAAACCAAAGGCTCATTATCTGATACAACCATTTACATTAACTCTTTGCATAACAAACCTGACCAACGCAACGCTTGAAATATAGGATCGTTTTTGCTAAAGTTACGAATTCTCAAAAGTTATGTATTAAAAAACATACTTAAGGGTAATTTTCAGCAAGTAAAATTCTCGTGTTAATTTAAAGCATTTGTTATGTACACAAAGTTTCGTAACTTGTTTATATCATTAATGTTGTGCAATTGCGTAAACACCTTTAGGTAAGGCTATTAAGGTATTTTTATATAATAAACCCGAATCCCCTAAATACGAACATTTTTATTCATACATTATGGTAAAAAAACTATCCAGTTTGATATAAATCCTAACAACCTGACTTAATTCTACTTATTAACATAACCAAATATCTAACCATTTGACCACATAACAATTTTTATTAGTTTGCTTATGAAATGTACACAAAAGAAACCAGTTATGAAAAACAGTTGACCTGTATATTAAAGAACATCACGTTAAACTTTAATCTTCAAAACAGATTAATATTTAGACAGCAACTTTGCCATCGATATATGAGCTTGTGACCTGATTTTGTCCTTTCATTTGGTAAAAATACTCTTTTGTTATCACATCTACTAAAAAAAGAATGGCGATGCTTTCTACAAAAGCCGAAATTGGCATTTATTACACCCTTCAACTGGGTTGCTTTATTAGATTCATTCCGTACAAGTGGAACCCTACTTTGAAGCGATTAAATAATCCTTCATATTTGGATCTGAAAATATTTCATTTTCACAAAAACTTGATGTTTCTATACACGCACTTCATGGCATTCAGGGTCATGCAGGCCAGCAAAAGCAAAACTGAAAAACTTCCTCTTCAAGAAATGCTTCTTGGAACAATTTGGACGAATGCGTTTTCTGTCGCAAGTGTGGCAATTTTCCAAGTCGATTTGAGACGTGAGGAGTTAATGCAATTGGCAAATCGACTTTTGGCTCTTATTCAAGGAAAAGGAAAATTCGGAAACGGTAATACTTTGAGAGTTATAAATATTACCCAATAATTATAAAAAATCTTTTGCTTAAACGAATATCATGTTTGTTCAGACGACTTCGGAGCAAAATTACCCAAAATACGTCAAATTGAGAAACGTGACCGGAAACATCGATCTTGGCACATGCATATGGCTTTCTTTTTGCTGTACACAAATCCATCTGTCCACGGTTTAATCCAATATGGGTCCATGTGTGCCCCTAACTTCTTCAGCTCTGTTATATTACCATGTCGTACTATTGGAGACAATTCGCACACTTTTCTAGCAAAAAGTCCGTTCGTACTCTTGGAGCTTTATACCATATTTATATTTCTGTATGTGTGCTGCTTTAATTGGACATTGATCTTGGTTTCACTATCACACGTTACAACGGAACTGAAGAAAATGCTCTTCTTAACGTAAGTCATTTTATCAGACAAACGAACTGTTGTATGATTGAGCATAACACACACTCAGTTCTCTTGAGTACGTTATAACCCAGATCTAATTTAAATGTGTTAAAACCCGGTTTAAATACGCTTCAACATATGGGTCGTTATATCTCAGTTTAAACCTGTTTCAACGCAATTCTTTTTCAAACCTGTTGCCTATATTGCGTAAAAATTAATAATAATAGCTCAATTAACAAATTTTATTTTATAAATTTATTTCAGGGCCGAAGGACTCTCCCAATTTGAATGGTGGAACTCCATTCATCACAGATATCGCCAACTGGAACTTATTGTGATTATTGTAAATGATTTATTTTACTTCTATCTCACAGTTTTTCCCTCTATTCTCCTTTCCGACTTTGCATTGTTGCTATTTGGTTCCATTCGATTGTGGCATGTAAGTCCCCAATCCAACCTTATGTTTCCATTGTGCGGAGCAAAGTGTGCATTTGAAGCTCTGAGTCCTTTGGCCATGGCGGGAAATGTAAACACATATGGTAAGTTGGTTTTGAGTCAATGGAAACAGATAACTCATCATGTCCTCCGACAGCAAACGAATAAAAAGGATAGAAAAATATTCCAGAAAGTTCAAAGTTCCTGTAAACGAATTCAGTGCACTGCAGGTTCATTGTTCTCCTTTGAGAATTCTATTGTATTGTGCTGTCTTAACAATTGCATTGACCTTACTGTCAATCTACTGGTCACTTTTGGGGCTGAGTAACTTTCTCGTTCAAATGGAGGTAAATACGGAATAAGAATAAATCTTCATCAAACTTACATGGAAATGATCAGCGTATTAAATCGGCTGCACCTCTAGAGTGAAAAACATAGATTTGGAAAGCTAATTATGACTTTTTTTAAACGAAATTATCGAATGAGGACATTTGAGTTTATGGGGAACAAGTTAACGTAACACGGTAAGGGAAATCGGTAATTATATTGGGTGATATTGGTTAGTTATATTGGTATTATATTAATTAAACGGGTAATTTAAGGTAATTTAATCTACTCATAGTTTTATTTGCCTGCTGGAATCTCACTAAATGGATAATTGATTTGTGGCAGTCGGTGTATTTTAATAGTTTTTGAAGTAACGTACAGCTTTTAATGACGAAATATACGTCCATTTGCATGTGCATATTTTATTCCTATATATTGTACCACTGTAATATTCTTAGTGCTTATGCGCAGCAATATCTAATGTTATCATAAATGGATTGCTTCTAAATGAATGATAAGCAAAAAATAAGGATAGTATAATCTTTGAAACGTTAAGTGTTAATTTACAGTACGTAAAAATCTTCGTAGCTGAAGATCGCTCTAAATTTCAATGCATATATTCAAAAAATAGTTACTAAGAAGGTTCACTTTCTGTTGTCAAATAAAATACGTAAACATCAACTTCATGATAATACCACATGAATATATATTCTGTGAATAAAGTTATTCTTTATACTGAATTAAAAATATTATCATAAAACTTTTACTTTAAAGTACACAGTTTACACTCAAAAGACATTTAATAGGTATTTGTGGATTTCAAACCATGTTTCTTATTCATATGCGTTACAACACTGGTGTTTTGCATACTTTTGAACAAAACTGTCCATTTTTGTGATTCTAAAATAACTTCATCGGATTACCGTTCGTACATTCCGTATATTTCGATGTCTTCAGAACCACGTCTTTTTCTGCTTGCTGTTAGTCATACCACATTCGGTAAAACTTCTGAGTTTGTTTTGTTGAGTTTTGTACTAAACGAGGCTGATCACACTTAAATTTACTGGTTTAAAAGGTTAGAACTAAATCATACGATTGTAAATTAAATGTGATTACACCCTTTATAACTCCAATTTTCATTGCTTTACACCTGACATGTACAGAGAGGTAAGACATTAAGCATTGTCAAAGCGGTCCAGAGAAATTGCAGGAACATATGCGTTGGTGGTGTCATTCGATTTTATTTGTCGTTGAAAAATCATACTTCCACGAAGTTTTGGCGAAAAAATGGTGATCAAAACATTGTTATTAAGAGCGCATATTTTTAGGCCTAAAATTTATGTAATGAGCATCTCTTATTTTGTTCTTGTTAAGTGTGAGAACAGCTAAGGCTTAAACCAGAGACTTGTCATTTATATAGATACACAAACAATGCTATTTTCGTATACTTATGGAGCTCTTACATAACAAGCTCGTTAGCAACCTGCTCTCATTTTAAAAGCATTAAATTTTTTCGATAGAAATAGAATACAATTTTCTGGCTTATGTTTCTTTATTTTACAAGGAGCTTTGGGTATCTGCTTATATGTCAAATATGTGGCTTAAACAGTAATACTTTTATGAGAAAATAAGATATTGGGAACACGAGTGTTGACACAAAAATATTTATTTTAAATATAAAACCCTACGTTTCGATTCATACATGAATATTCTAATTAGTATTACTTTTGTTGGTTCAAGATTTTTTTGAATTGTTTTATTCTTATCCTTTATACACAATTGATCATACTTCAGAAAACATAGTTTCATATGTGATGATTTTTCGTATTATATAGAACAACAATTATGGTATTATCAATGTTAAACAGGCATTTATAATTTATATTATCATTATCCTTATATCATTCTTGCACAACCCATACAACTTCATCAAGCGTGTTTTTTCATGTGACGAATTTTCTCAGATACTAAACCACATTTCTAAAATTATCACTTTACTTTGTGTCTATTTGATACAGCTCATCTAACTTCAGGAAGCGTGCTTAACCATGTGACAAACTTTCTGACAAGGATATTCGATAACACCAATTATGTTGTTATCGTCATAAACTAATATCATTTTGGTACATATCCATCAGCTTTTGCTATTCCAAAAAAAGTGCTTTTCCACGGGAGGAACTTTATGTTAGTGACACAACAACAAGTCCAGTGTTTTATTACTTTATATCAGCTTGACAACACAGTCAAATAACTTCCCAAAGCGTGCTTTTCCACGTGACGAAATTTCGGATAGTGACCTAAAAACAATTCTTGTATAAACAATATCCTGTCTTTTTATACAACTCATTCAAAATCTAAAAATGTGCGTTTCCACGTGACAAACGTGCAAAGATATGTAACTTCATCAAAACAAACATCAGGTTCATTCATGTCATCGACCAACCAAATTTAAATATTTCCAAACTGCTTTAAATAGCTTGCATAAAGATATCAGAATGTAAACATATTTGCCCTAAATATATGAAAAATACTCTAAATGGTTTAAATGAATATGAATTATAACTAATGCTTATATATATCACTCGGCAAAGTGACTGATTTATTTCATTTGTTTAACGCCTCTCAGTCACATACCACATTTTCCAAAACGGAACGAAAATGCTTTCTTGTACAGCTAAAACTGGAATTTTCTGTACTGTCGAACTAGGATGCCTTTTAAAATTAATTCCGTATAAGTGGAACTCAAAATTGAAGAAACTAGAGTCTCCTTCAAGTTTGCATCTTAAAATATTTAATTTACACAAAACAATAATTTTCTCTTACACGCTCTTTATGATGTTAAGACTTGTTCAGGCTTTGAATAGTTCAGAACAGTTTCCTCTCCTTCAAATGCTCCTGTCAACAGTTTGGACGAATGCCTTTGCTGTAACTTGTGTGGGACTTTTTCAGATGAACTTGAGACGAAAGGAGTTGCTCCAATTTTCAAATCAAATTCTGGCTCTAATTCATGGAAAACAGTCTCTTAAAAATGGTTAGAATACTTGATCTTTATTGAACCAACTTCTTCTCTAAATATTTTTTATTTTGTTGTACAGATTGGGACAAAACATCACTCTCTAAAATTCGTCAATTTGAGAAACGAGACAGCAAGTATCTATCTTGGCACATGTACTTGGCTATTTTTCTGCTCTACACAAATCCTGGCGTACACAGTTTGATCTCTTATGGATCTCCATGCGCTCCACACTTTTTTAGCTCTATAGTATTCCCATGCCATACATATGAGGAGGATATTCACAACTTTGTGGTAAAAAGCCCGTTCGTGGTTCTAGAGTTTTATATGGTTTTCATGTTCCTGTATATTTGCTGCTTTAATTGGACATTGATTTTGATTGGATTATCGCACGTTACAACGGAGCTGAAGAAAATACATATTCAAACGTAAGAAACAAGATTGAAGAAGCAAGTATGTAGATAAGCCCAGTCCCCGTTTTTCTTCATTATTTTTCGTAGAAAGACTTCATTTCATAGAAATTTTAATATTTATTAATTGTAGGACTATGGACCTTTCACAGTTTGAATGGTGGCATTGCATTCATCATCAATACCGTCAATTGGAACTTTTGGTGATTATTTTGAATGATATATTTTACTACTATCTCACCATTTTCCCGTCAGTGCTCCTTTCTGTCGTTGCATTATTATTTTTCGGAACCATTCGTTTGTGGCACGTAAGTCCTCAATCCAACCTTATGTTTCCATTGTGTGGATTTAGATGCGCATTTGAAGCCCTTAGTCCATTAGCAATGGCGGGAAATGCGAGCAAATACAGTAAACTGGTTTTGAGCCAGTGGAAACAGATAACTCGTCATGTTCTTCAGGGGCAGACCAATCAAAATGATAGGAAGATTTTCCAGAAAGTTCAAAGCTCCTGTAAAAGAATTCTGTGTTCTGCGGGTTCATTGTTCTCATTTGAGCATTCTATTGTTTTGTGTTGCATTAATAATTGCATTGACCTAACTGTGAACCTATTAGTGACGTTTGGAGCTAGTCAATAAGGGCAGGACATATTTGTATATCAATATTGTCAACATGTAAGTATTGTATATATCTCCATCCATTGTAGTGTAGTGAAGTAGATTAGTTTATATAATATACAGAATTTGTCGGGTTACTGAAGATTAAAAAGCGATTAATTATTTGGTAATTGGTAAATAACCATCATTATTCCAAACAAGGTGCATATCATAATTTAGTGTAAGAAAATTATTGACACGTTTAACCTATCATATTTTATTCATTTTAATTTATTGATTGCCCAGCAAAAATTCAGACAGCTTTAAAAACTGAAGGGAGTTTATTCATAAGTAACTTTAATCTTTATAAGTCCAATACCAACATCATCAGCACGCAATTGGAAGTTAGTGGTAAAGTGTAAGACAGCAAATTAATCCTTTACACTAACACTAATCGCACAATGAATATTTGTACGTCTAAATGACCTCCAGCAAATTAATTGTAATGCATGCTGTAACTTAAAAAAATATTAAGAAAATAGACTTATAATATCTGTACTCAACTAAATTTATGCAACAAAAAATTATCGGTAATTCTTTTAGTAATTGACTACGGTCTGTAAACAATTTAGTGCGATTATTTTCAATAAATAGAGTAAATGATAGAATAGTAGAACGATGATGAATAGATGACACAAACGTTTCCTTTCCAACATGTTTTTTTACCGAAAGCAAACAAAATATTAGAAACAAACTAAATTGGCTTCAGTATATTCTAGTATGTATGTAAATTTATAACAAGTTTTTGGTAATGTGTGCTTTGGCTTATTGGATAAATTTGTTACTTATTTTAACTAGTGATGATAAGATTAGGAAAAACACTGAACTCAAGTTTTTTTTAGATAGGTAAAAGTAATGCATTTGCTCTTTACATTTCAGTATGCCCTAAGTATTTTTTGGGGTCGTTAAGTTTAATTAGGCAATGCAAAATAGGTAATTATAAATTGATTAATAGATTAAAAACCAATATACTTTGTGTATGCATTATTAATTATTCTCACTCGCATACCTCTTACACGCACATTTATATATTTGATATTAAAGTGTGATGAATTTTGATTTTAGACTTAACTCATTTCGTTTAGTAACACTCAGAAGCAAAATTAACGACGTTAATTTATATCAGAGTTTGCGAAAAAAAGGACTTAGAAAAAAATCCACCTCCAGATTGTTTTTCAAATGGCGTTCAACGCATAATCGCCGTGGTAACTATCGACTAATCCTCGACATTTATTGACCCCCATCATTGTTTCCCGAGCGGTTTTGATTTTCGAAAGAGTTTGTTCCGTAAACGCAAAAGCGATGGTGGCCTGAAAAAAATCGTGATAATTTGTAAAGTGAGAACGTTTACGGTTGTAATATCCAACAACTTAGAAAAAAGAATATAAACAACAAACCTCATTTTGGCTGAAATTTTGTCTTATTAATCTTACGTTATAGCAAGTAGATAAGAATGGATTTCTCGTTTTAGCTTTTACACACCCTTTTAAACGGAATTCTTGTGGATAACGCAATGGATCAAAATACCTTGTTACAACTATTTCGATGCCGACTTTGACTAGCACGTGTTTGTTCTGTTCAATACATGCCTTTCAAAACCATGTCAAAAATATTATTTTTCATGCCAGGGTTTTACGGGTAATTAATAAATGACTATTTAATTTTTGGTGTGCATTGAATTGAGGAGTTGTTTGATACTTACGAGGATATGACCAGGTCACTAAATCGACTAGAGCTTTGAAAAATAGTGAAATATATCAATTTTGGTACGC
>JAQFXM010003982.1:0-18419 GCA_034693345.1 Entomobrya multifasciata | reverse complement strand
ATGTTTTCGCTATTCCGCTTATTTACTCGCATTCTTCTTACTGCTTCCGAAATATTATTTCGGGCGTTCTACTAGTAAAATTATAATATCAAACGACTCAAATTTTCCTTTCACGTTCTCGCTTTCTCTCTCCCTGATGAAAATTTGTGAAACGGCCGGAGAAGATAAAAGTAAATCAGGTTAACTGTAGGCCAAAAGCATGCTTGCACCCAATCAAATTTATAAGATATATGGTTGCACTAGTTGAATGAACACTTTCAAAGCTGAGGAATCAACTATTGTAACCGCCGTAGCACTGCTTGTGATGGAGAAGATATTGCAATATTTCCAACTCATCTTATATATGTAGTGGGAGTTGCTTCCCTGAAATTGGAACTTTTTTCCCTTTGCTACTTTGCCCCCATTTCCATTAGATGTTTCGTCGTCGTCGCTCCACTCCTTTTATGTCCCATTGCCATTGTCATCAACATTACAGATAGTACCTATACCTTTAGGTATAATCGTCATTTTTTGTCCTGTGTAGTCCTGTTGCAGCACTTGTCTCAAAACGAGAAAAAAATCCGAATAGTACATTTCTCGATTACTTCATCTTTATCTGTTGTAAAACGAAATAGTCGATCATTGCTAAATACACTCTTTTAATTTTATCAGTGAGGCACAGTACACACATTAAGTGGAAACTGAAAGAATGAGCGAGTGTCTCTGTCTATGCAGGTAACTGTTTACGAGCCATTCATTGAAGTTGAATGAAAGTACAATGTGCCATGTATTTTTGCTCATATCCATAAGCTTTAATGACACGATCCCATTCTCTAAAACATTATAATATAGATCACGACTTGGATATACATCTCTGGGAACGAAGAGAAACCGACGTACCTATTATCCTTTTCCCATTTTACACAAGAGAACATTATATTTAATATTATGTACATATAATACACGTATTCTCTCCCGCACAAGCATAAGCCAACTTAATAGTTAATACTATTGAGTTAAGAGAGAACTAGAGTAAATGGGAGACAGAGAAAATGTCGTCGTTGTCCTAGTATACAGTAGTTTTAAATTCTTTCTCTCTCTCATCTACTACTATTCTATGCTTGCTTGGCTGAAAATTCTTTTTTTTGGCGAAAACTTGGCAAATGTAATGTGGAACATATTGGCAAGCTGACAATACATGGGGATGGGCGGTGAGCATAGGAAAGACTCCCTGTTTTGAATGCACCTCACGCAGAATAAATGTTGACAGTCGACAGTTTGCCTCCTGAGTAGCACAACTCTTTTTCATTTAAACTTTCCCAAGTCTCAAAAAGTTTAATAATCTATGAATGTTGTTGTCACTTCCTTACTAATGCCCTCTTTGGTCTCCCTCATTCGAATTACTTCTTTAAACTAACTGGAGGTAGAGAGTTAGAGGGAGAGAGTCATTCTTGGACATTATTTACAAAACAACATCAGCGATCTAACAAACATGAACTGCACAAAGCACAACAGTGTAATGTAAAAGCAAATGAAACACAAGAATAAAAAACTCAACTTGAACGACAAGACTCCTCTCTGCTACTTTTACTTTCTGTGGAAATGAATGAACTAATGTGATAAACAAAATGTGAACATTACTGTGTTTGAATTGAAACTCAAAGGAAGTGAAGAAGACCAAGCAAACACACACTATACATATTTATTGTCTATATAATGTCTACAACTAAATCCTTCTTTTGTGACACATTCGTGTGTAAATATATGTATAACTACTAGAAAACGAATTTTATATCATCCTTTTTTGGTCTTTTGAACGTAAAATTAGAAACAACAATGGGCATGTATTAATGCAAATTGTTGCTGCTAACTGATTTCGCAATGGACCAAGTAAAGCCACGTTTATTGATTACGATGGCTTTCTGTGAATGCCATTTGCATAATATCGCATGTGGCCATCATGCAAAATTCCTCACGAATGTTCATTGAAATTACCACGTACCACGCCACGCCCCTTATAATCAGCAGCACTAACAACAATGCAAAGGATTTCAAGTATTTAGTTCACCGAAATAGGAGCTTAACACTTACAGACAGTCAAAAGAAGTGAAATACAGAAATACGGTTTGAAGATTCAAGTTGAATTGATCTGGAATATCGTCATTCAAACGTAGTCTTATTTTTACAAAGGAAAAAGGTAAAATGTAAGATAAACTGTTTGTTAAGAGAGAAACGTAACTTTATATGTGAATGAAAAGGTATATTGTTATAGTACATGCATACATGTATGTATGATGCGTAGTTCATCATCAAAAGACTCCCTAAATTGAATCAAATACTTTTCAAAAGCTACACAGCTTAAATGCTTAACCGAGTACAATAAATTCTACAAAAAAGTAGTGAAGTTCTGAGAAGCTTTTGTATACTGAATAGTAAAACTCCTGTCGCTCTTTCACAATAAAAAACAAAAAGCAATACCGGCACAGATGTTTCAAAAGACATCTGACGACGGTTGTAGTAGAAGTTGGGGTGTGTATGTCTGACTATGAGTCGTGCGATTTTATGAGGTTGCGAAATCCAACTTACAGCACAGCTAGAAAAGCAATGTCTGCTATGTGGAGATATTATAGATTATTGCATAGTTTCAAATCAATTCACGCAGATTAGGAATTTTATTATTGAAAGGATATATGCTCTCCCCTTCCTATCCTCTATATCACGACAAGAATAATTAATGATTCCAGCTTAACTATAATATATTAAAAACTACGCTTTATAGTCTCTACTTTTTGTAAAGCATCAATTGTTTTCCTTTGTATAGTTTTGTATACCATAGTATTGTAGAAATCGAGATAATCTCAAAAAGGCAGTGTTCGTGGTAGAAAAGGTATCCAATCGCTATCACTTCTCTTCATGTTTACATCAGAGCTAAAGCTGGTTCATTGTAAAGTGGGAGAGATAGAGAAGTTAAGTATTCAATATTCCAATAAAAAACAAGGGAGCAAGAGAAAGTATCTGAATTAACATATGTACACCGCTATCGTAATTATTCGGCGGCAACATGGCATGGAAATTACATTTTTATATACAGCGCACTTTTAAGTATGCGCATAGTATAGTATGTGCGTAAAATAAAGTTTGGGCTTTGACCGAACGAAATTGAGTAATATTGCTACAAAACTAAGAATAATCTTGAACTAGCGAGGGAGACATCAGGCATGTTTCTTGACACTAAGCACGAAGAATGTACTTTAAAGTATTTTTTAAACATTTTTTGCATGAACCGTGTATATTATTGATTGTGTACTTTTATTTGAGAATAAATGATATTCCGCCGTACTATTCCTGATATGATAAAGAATGGTATAAATAAATGAGATATTTAGCAAATTTTAAAGGCCTAACTTGAGTAACACGTCAGGCGTTCCCCTCATAAGTACTATTATAACTATTCTTTTTCACAACGTTAATTCCAAAGTGGAAAAAGACTACTAAAATCCTTCATTTCATGCTGCCATCAGTTGAAGCTCTCAGCAGTTTCTTTTTTGAGCGACGAGAAGCAGACTTGCAAATGAAATAGTGATTGATTAAAAAAGTGAAAAGAAAGCGTGTACATTATGGAAGCTTACAAGAAAATCCTGCTAAATGGATGCAAAGCGTCTTTTTCATTCACAGCAACATAATGCATGTAACGAATAATGCATACCTAACGGATAAACTCAACTCATAACGTCTGAATGATGTTTATATATACACATATTATGTACATGTACCACATAAAACGTACAATAATGTAGATGTATGTATTTCAAGTACAACTTCTGAACTGAATTCAAGCCTTCTTCCTGGTTGCTTCCATTCAACAATAAAATGGCAACGCTGACTCAAGATCACCATATCAGTGCCTCAAGTAAAAAGTAGTACACTGGTTATACGTACACACTCCAAACAAAGAGTTTCACATGGCAGCGAAGTGTGGTTGTTTGTCTTGACATAGAAGACCATCTGGACTCTTTAATACTCCGTAATCCTTTGGAAACTTTTCCCTTCGGGTCTCCTACGTCTGTGTTCCTTCTTTAAGGTTAAACTCAACTCTGAATTTTCTAAATACATGACACGTAGTCTTATGTATATAGTAGAATGTAACAAAAGAGAAAAGAGTATAATATTTGATATATGTGTGTGGAGTGTGGAAAAGATAAGGAAGGAATAAGAAAATCCTGTAAAATTCTTTGTATTCTATTTCTATCACAAACATCTCCTCCAAACTATGGATGGATTAGTGAGAGATGGATTGATAAGTTGCTCTGCTGGCTTGGCGGTTGTCGATGTTTCTCAGAAAAGAATAATCATCATGACGAGACGAGATGCTGTGAAGGAAGGGGTGAATTTCAAACTTTTACTTCCACTAGCAAAAACCTTTTTACCATCCCGTAGTTTTTTTAGAAGAATATGCTAGTCAGCATTAGTGGATTATTATTGAAACCTGCCGAAATAAAAAAAATGTTGAAAATTACAGAAAAACTAACTTTTTTGTTTGGTGGTGATGGAAAAAAGGCCCTGGAGTAAAGATAAAAGTATGTACCTAGATGCAAGTGTAAGCAAAACTCAAGGCGAAATGTTTCGCTGAACTAACAAGAGTAGAAAATTGATGGCATAAAATTTTGGGCGTAACTCTAAAGACCATCATGTGTATGTAAAAAATGAAAGTTTTTGTCAACGACGACAATGAAATCGTAATAGCTGTGCCATGTACGTCTTTTGGTTACAACTACAGCCGTTGCGTAATGTTGAATTTATGTACTTTTGTCATTGTACAGATGTAAGCCCACTAAAAATGGAAAAAAGAAAACAGCTTTGATAAGAAAAGGATAATAAGGGAAAATGGCAAAGCCGAGCCAAGGGAAAATGCCATTTCATAATAATATGATAAAGCAGGGCGCTTCCTGAAGTGTTTGTAAATGGCTCACAGATGTACTCCCTTTTTGTCAATTATTGATTATGACGGCAATAAACTGCGAGCTGCTCGTAAAATCTCAGCTATTAAAGCGGATGTGCTGAGTGTTGATTGTATATATGCATTTTATATCCCTACACACGTTCGTAAAACTATATTTTAATACACAAAACAGTTTTACAAACGGAGTTTTAGAGGTAGTTGTATTGGTGTGTATTGTGATGTATTGTTGGTGTGCTTAAGTATTTCGCGAAAACAAGAGAAAAGAAAAATGTTTAAGCTTGTCCTCTTTTCCATTGTTTACATTTAGAATAGAGCTTTTGTGTATGTAAAAGAGCATTAAATCAAGCTCTGCCACTATAAAAATGTTTGTGAATCAGCACCATAATATAAAAGTATTTTTATCTTTGCTTGTCTAAGGGAAATAAAGCCTTATACCATTTGAATTAAAAATTCCATCCATTCAAAGTCTATAGTTAAAATATTAACTGACCTTTTGAAATATAGTTTTAAAATCCTGCATTATTAAACCGGACACATCTGGATACAATGTGGTGATCATAATGTTTCTATTAAAACATGAATGATTTTGTCGGGTTGATAAATATTCGTTTACATGTACGATGACTCTTTAATATTCAATTCAACAAGCAAAGAGAAATGTTTTGTTATTACGACACAAATTTCCGTTCATCACGGAAATCAAATTTTATGCCAAATATTTGCTTCCAGTCCATGCCACTCCAGTTGTTTGATGATGATGATTGTGGTTAGTTGCCTTTCACTTTCAACAGTTGTAAAAATGTTCATTAATCAAAAACATATTCCCGGAGGACGTGCATCAATTTTTTTTCATTCAGCTCTTATGGTTCAATTATTCTCAACTAAATGAAATCCGTATGAAAACAACAAAGCAACAATTTTATATGACACAGAATTTTTTAACGCTATTGTGCTGATTAGTAGGGTACATAATACACATGAGACCATACACCGATACATCCAATATCCTGTAATCTGGGTTATGTGATGTTATGAAAACTATATACATTGATGATTACGAAGTCCACGTCTGCAGATCCCACTTGACTACTTTATAATGGTTTATCTGCAGTGATGCAAAATCTTGTGCAAGAAAGTGGTAAGGAACACGGTTATGTGAGATAAGAAGCTATAATGTCACTACATTTTATGTTAGATTAAATCAGACTAACTAGTTAGCTAAACTACATATAAACAGTGTCATTTTACTTGAATCAACTCCATTGGCTTTCTCGTGAAAAAGGGAATATGATACTTGCTAGACAATGTGAAAGAAAGCTCTAGAATATATTTACTGTACTTCATTAGAACATAAACTAGCTTACATATAATGAATGATACTACTAGGATAAGCTGAGGAGAAAGTGAAACTACAAGGGATTTCTTACAAGGGGATATCGATCCACATATTAAAAAATATTTTAATTTATTTTTTCAATACAGTCGATTTCATGAAGAATATACATACATGATAAAAAAGCCTCTGCTTACGTAATAAGCGATGATCCAAATAAGGTGTATAGTTGTAAGCAAGGATCTGTATACGTTTAGTTTTGTAAATTAGCCAGTGATGGAACATTATAGAATTTAATGACAAACAGGCAATTCGTCACAAATTGTCTCTGAAATTCCATCAAGAAATGGTTAAACGAGAAAGATAGAATATAATTATGTTAAAAACAAACGGCGGACAAAAATGGTGTATTTTTCAGCGATTCAATGTTATCAGCGGTCCTTCATAACAATGCGAATGATCATCATCATAACAGTGTATTCATATTATAATATAACATGTATAACATGTACATAATACCTAATGCATACTTCTTTTCGCATTAGATGCTTTCTTTCTCTTCCGTAAGCTTTAACTATATATTCCCTTTCATCGTTTCCTTTCCTTTCGTTTCCTTTTATATAGAGAGATTCAATTCAATCATCCGGTGTATTCTTCTCAACGTATAACCCGAGTACAATACTTTTTATATATCTTTCTCCACTTAAACACTTTTTTACTGTTTTCTCTATGTACTTAACGTACATGCATTATGCTTGAAAATAAAAGATTTGAGTACGTGCCTACTCACCGTCATTATCATCTGTCCTACCGTTTTTTTCTGGGTGCAACAGCTAACTTTACCCTTAGGAGGCAAACCGAGAGAAGACTCTTAGCTGTTACGTTACAAATGCAACTACATATTACAATTCTTCTTGTCCTTTTGTAGAATGGAAAAGAGAGATGGTTCTGTTCTAATGGCTTGGAGAAAGAGGTGGTTTGGTTTATACTTTACCTATACATACGGGTGTGTAGTAGTTCTACTTTTGCGATCCATTATCCCCTGCACACTTTTTTTCCACCGGGCAACTTTTTTTCCTATCGATAGAAAAAAATGGGAGCGAGAGAATGGGTAATGTGCTGATTTGAAAGTTAAATTATTACCACAAATCTACGATCATATATATTCTCCAACACGACACATCTATCCAGCCTCCTTGTCGTTTTTAACTTTTACATAAACTGTAAATGTAGTAGTCCTAGTCGTGTCTAAGCTGCCTAGCGTTTGAAAAGTTGTTAAGATGTTTTCACAACGAGAAAGCGCCTTGGGGATACATGCATTTCTTCCGTTCCGTTACAAAAGGAAAATTTTTTTTTAATGATTTCACTGATGATTGGAGAATCCTTCGATTTTCTCAGGTTTAGAAGTTAACGTATATATGTAACTTCCGTGAGAATTTATGTTTTAATACATTCCTTATCAAAATGAATGAGGCTTTTCCTTTAGGTAGTATAGTAACCCCGATTTGTATTTTGGTAAGCATATTCATGTCGCCTGGATTTTATTCTACTCTGATAAATGATACTTCTCTTTTTATCGCAATATCAACCGTAGAGATTCCTTCGTTCCACTTTGCTTAAATTTATCAATGCACATTAGGTTCCGTTCGATTACTCCTTCGTCCTTCGCAAAAAAATAAAGTATTGGAAAACATATATTACTCTGCCTGCAAAATCCCGTTTTAGTATACAGCCAAACAAGGATTTACATTGGACCTTCAAGTGTCAAACAAATGAATTACAATTTATTTTGAACCGACCAATCTTTCTTGCTAATACTGTACAAACCTTCCCTGTAATTGAATTTTCGCCTGATTAAATATTTTGGATATAAATGCAAGATTATTATGTTTTGCGTTGAGAAGTACGCAAAAAATTACTAATCTAATCTTTATTGCAGACCGCTGGCCAATTTTATTGCTATTTACAGCATTTCAGATCAGTATACTCACAATCCAGTCGAGCTGTTATTGTGACATGTCTGTAGGCTATGCTGGTTCTATTCTACTACGTGTACCATCACTTTAACTTTTCTTTAATGTTTTACTCTAGCAGAGCTTAAAGAAAACGGCCAATTCCAACTTTATAGAATTTAAAAAAGAAACACAGCAACTGAAGGAAAAAGGATCTTTGATTGCATGTGCTTGTTAGAGACATTGGGGGAGGGAGAGACTACCAAATTACATTTCATTCGATCGGAACAAAGTGGCCATTGAATTCCAGTAAAATAGAAAATGAACTTTACGTTCAAGTCAGGATTCCAACAAAAACGTTAAAAAAGAACACCTTTGTCCATTCTTTCGTCGGTTGCTTTCAAGCTTGCAGCACAACTGTTGTTCCTTGTTGTCGCGTATACTCGTTGTTGTTTTTTAACACACAAGTCACAAGAAAATACATTTATAGTTCATTAAAGAAGTTGTTCTGTGATGTGTCTCGCAATATGTGCCTCGTCGTTTTCTCCTGCCTTATTTATATACAAACAACTTTCTCCATTTTCCCAGATTTCCTCTGTTCATCCAAAGAGCCTTTCTGTCTCTTCATTCTTGTGCAAGAGAATTTCATTTTAAACGAAAAGTGGATCATGGAAAATGCTGTTAGCCTTTTTGCTCCATATTCATTATTATATCTACACTAAATGCTTGCTGACTTGCTGACTGACACATACGCTCATATGAATACATATATGGACACATACATTTTTGTACTTCCAGGGCCCTATTGCATAAACCATTGTGAAGTTACAGGTTACAAGTCACAAGTACAGGACATTGTGAGACAAGCATTTGTAAATTACGTTGCATAAAAATTTGACCATTGTAACTCACAATTTTTACAGGTAGTAAAGGTTGTATCAATTTTACATATAACTGTAAAATTGACATGACGGCGGTAACAATTTCGGAAATGTTACTTCAAACCGATCTGTCTATCAATCAGTACACTTTCATCATAGGGATGTTCCGAGCACCAAAGTTGCTTGACTCGGCCGAGCTCGAGCACATAGCATTTTCAAAAAAGCTCGGCCGAGCCGCTCGGTCGAGCTGCTCGGTAAACCATAAACTTATTAAACACAAATAAAACCAAAACACAATGTGAAAAATATTCATTTTTACAAATCATTAGTGTTGAAAATAAAGCAATTAAATAAAAACAGGTAACTAAACAAGCAGTCCTTCAATTTTAAGTCACTTCAGTAGTAATCCAACGTATAATAATACAATTTTTGTGAAAATTAAAGTTCATTCCTTATTGATTTATGAAAACATAAATCTGATATGTCAAATATGCCAGCTATCTTTTGTATTTTGAAAGTTTGCTTGTACTAATTCCGAATAATTTAACTATTTTTTGCAAAGCTTTAATAAACTACAAGGGTAACCGTTTCAACATTGAATTGTGAGAAAAAGAGAGACTTTTTGGAGTTGGAAATGTGGTCATTATTTTCCTATACGAAATTTTATGACCTCTGAGCAGGTTACGTTCAGTTTTTAAAATGTCATGATATTTACTTCTAGATTAGTTAATTATTTTTTGTCTCTGCTCGTCTCATTTATGACATGTTAAGAAGAAGAAAATTGCTCTAAAAGCAATTAGTAAATTTGTACCTTTACCAAAAAAATTCCACTCGGAATTTAATTAGCATCTGTACAAGCTATAAAAAAAACGGGAAAGTGGCTCTAACTAATTAGTCGCCAATTAGACTTTAAGCTTTGGAAACTATAAAAAATCATGTCACATTTGGTGACCAAAATCAAAATGAAAGTTTTTATTCTTTTGTTTATCGTGACAAACGTTGAATGTCTACACATTCAATTCTTCGAAAATTCCAATTATAATGGTAACTTATTAATAAAGCACAGGAGAAAGTGTGTTATATTATTATCATATTTCATTACATTATTCATTTTTCCAGGATTTATAAGTGAATTCAAACTTTCATCTTCCGAAGAAAACACCTGTTTTCAAGTAAAAGACTCAAGTGGTTCTCGCTCATCTGTGATGGCTCGGTCGATCAAAACTGACAAGTGTGTAATTCTGTACTCACATTCTTACTGCAGTCCTAAAGCTCAAGTTTGGCGTGTTGATAAGGACACTCCTTCCCATCCAGATAATGACATCACGTTTCTTTGGTACGTTGGGGGTTTTCACGTATGCAGCCAGGAGTTGGGTGGTGGTCCTTTGCTAGATGTTGACTTTTACCCAGGTCAAAACTACGAGGGGGATATAATGCTTAAATACAGAAACGTTTGCGGCTGCCAAAATATCCCATCGGAATTTACAACATATAAGTCGCATATACGTTCCATTGACAATCACGGAAACGGGCTTGCAGTTTTTGAAAAGGAGCATTGTGAACCTCCATATGTCTACGTTCGCCCAGCCAGAAGCATGCTTTCAAGTTTATTAGAAACTAGGAACGACACCACTGTGACGCCTATAAGAGTTCGCTCATTTTATCCTATGGAAACAGTCAACTGTGCCAGGTAAGCATAGCTACTAATGGCGTGCGCGAAAGGGTGCATAATATTTGTAACTGAATTCGAATTGTTATTTAGGCTGCAGGCATCAGTTGTTAAATTCGACATCAAGAAGGACTCATCACAGGACAACTTCTTGGAACTTGAGAATGTAACCACCTCTTTGGAATCCGTGTTTATAAACAATGGACCTGCCGAGATCACACAACAATACACCGCAACTCAGAGGGTCAAAGAAGTTCTGGAGTTTACTAGAGCTAAGGGCTTTTCGAATGTTCACACCGTGGGAGTCGAGACTACAGTTGAAAATGAGTTAAAATTTGGTCTGCCACTCATTGCAGAGGACAAAGCAAAACTGAAAATCACAGGAAAGTACCAATGGCAGGGCACTTCTTCTGGCACTGATACGGACAAGAAGAGTGTGGAAAATGAGGAAACGTTTTCTATTCGCCAGGCAATAAAAATTCCACCGTGTACCGAGTACCACTTAAATAGTTTTGTTAAAATGGTAAAAAATTATACTATTGAGTATACCGCTTTTGCAAGATTAACAGGTAAGGCAGGTGAGGACAACATGCAGAAAAATGAACTCAAATTCCATATTGGACCGGGAATGGAGTACATCAGGGACATTGACGACCACACCATAGAAGTTACTGTGGAGGGACAAATGTTCGCTAGATATGGGGTTAAAACACTCATTGTTGGGAATGGTAATCGGATCGAGGGTTGTGTAAAATACACAAGAATTTCCAACAGCCAACCTGTAAGTGATTTCGTCATTGAACTTCCTTTCCCAAAAGAATAATATGCGAGTTGCGTACTATTATCATTTGGTATGCTATCAGTCAAATTATTATGCAAATTAGAGATAGTTGCTAAATAATTTAGCAAGTTAGAACCAACTATATTCACTTATTATTTTGTGCATACACATTATTGAATAGGGATAAAAATGTTAGCATGTTAAAACCGTGAAAATATGTATCGCTAAAATTAATATTGCTGTGTGCTCACAAGCTAAACAATTAAATAAAAGTATTCTTTACGTAAAATTACAAAATAGCGTGCTTATTTCTTTCCACCATCATTAGTCTAGTCGAAAGCGATACATTATTTCAAGTTACTTACTTCGTTAATTACTTTTTTTCTGTGTGTAATTTATCACTAGAATGGCAATTATAATGTTGATTTGCATTACTATAAAAGAACGTTTTTGCCTTGTTATGCATTCCCATTTAAATTCGTATTATTTGCACTTATTGTAACCGTTTATGTTCTCATGGGTTCGCTATTTGTTAAAGGTATTTTAAACTTTATTTCTAAATGTTTACCGTTGCCAATTTTTATAGCACGAATAAATAACTAAAAATTCTTATTGTATCTGTTAAAGATAGCTTTGCTCTTTTTTATTCACTGACCATAAAAAACTCCTGTTCTTCTCTGAGTTTGTTTCAATGAAAATTAACTAAGGCATTTAAGCCGAAAATATATTTTTGGTTATCTGAACAATGGTATATAACTCATTCATATAAAATGGTGATGACATTCATTTACTGTAAATAGTGTCATTATGTCTGGAATCGAATTTTCCTAATTACTATGCTAAAGTACTAAATCCCAATTGTCAAAAATAACATATACATGTGTCCTTATGTTTAAAAATATTCGTGTTGTACATCATGTTGTTTTAAAGGTACTAGGGGTCCTGTTATATCGGCAATAACAATCAGAAAAATAACAAATGGTAAAATATTACATTCGTGAATTCCAAAATATTGATAAACTTTATTTACTGGAGAAAACTTGATGTTAAGAAAATTTTCCTTTCCCAAATTATCATTGATAGCTTATTTGGTGTCGATAATAAATTATATTCAAGCTGAGATCATTACACTTCTTGATGAAACTTACTACCACCAATGAACTAGTTAGCTTCGGTTTTAGTATTTTCACGAGATTAAATCCTTCTAGAAAAACTAATTATTGCTTGTCCTTGTTAGTATCATTACATTTAAAGAAAATTCTGTGAGGAAATTTTTTATAAAGGTAATTAGTAAACCCAAAAGTTTATCAAGGATAGAAATTTTCCAAATGTAGTTTACTCAGCAATTGTATCTTTAAAACTATAAAAACAAACGGAATAGTGTTTTAAAAAAATAGTCTTGAAGCAGACTTTTAGCTTTGAAAACTAAACTCTGTCATTTCACTAATGGCAACCAATATCAAAATGAAAGTTTTCATTCTTTTATTTCTTGTGGCAAACGTTGAATGTCTACATCTTCAGTTGTTCGAATACCATGATTACGATGGTAACCTATTACCAAAAAAAATGGTGAAATTTGATTGATTTGTGAAAATACCACGTACTACATTAAACTAAATTTATTTATTATTGCAGGATTCATAAGGGAATTCAAACTTTCATCCACGGAAGAAAAAACCTGTTTTACTGTGAAGGACTCCTTGAGTAACCCGAATGGTATGCGTCCCATCCATGAATTAGCGATGTCAATTAGAACTGACAAATGCGTAATTCTGTACCAATTTGATGACTGTCGGCATTCTGCTGATATTTGGCGTCTTGATAAGGACACTCCTAGCTATCCAGCAGATGTTAACGACACAATCATAGGGGCTCACTTTAAAATCGGCAGTTTTCACGTTTGCAGCCAGGAGTTAGGGGGTGGCCCTTTGCTCGATGTTGACTTTTACCCAGATAACTTGTTTAATGAAAAAATATTGCTTAAATACCGAAACGTTTGCGGCTGTCAAAATATCACATTAACATTCACCACAGACGAGTCACATGCTCGTTCCGTTGACAATTACGGAAACGGGCTTGCAGTTTTTGAAAAGGAGCATTGCAAACCTCCATATGTCTACATTCCCCCCGGCAAACGCTCAATTTTTGACTCCTCCAACCATTTGGCTCAGACTAATAGCATATTCATCAGAATGCATTCGTTTTATCCTATGGGTACTGTGGACTGCGCCAGGTAAAGTCAATTTTTACAAGCGTGTCTGGAAATATGTAACATTTTTTGTTCTGAAATTCAAATTTTTATTTAGGCTGGACGCTTCTGTTTTTAAATTCGACTTCAAGAATGCTTCCTCGCATGACGACTTGGAACTTGAGGACGTTTTCACTTCTCTCGAATCCGTGTTCATAAACAATGGAACTGGGGAGATGTCACAAGAGTACACTGCATCCCAAAGGGTCAAAGAAGTTATGGAGATGACTAGAGCAAAAGGGTTTTCCAATGTCAAAACCATTGGAGTGGACGTTACCATGGAAAATGAGTTGAAATTCGGTCTTCCATTAATTTCTAATGATAAAATAAAATTGAAAATCACAGGAAAGTACCAATGGCAGGAAACAGCTTCGGGCACCGATACCGAGAAAAAGAGTGTGGAAAACGAGGAAACTTTCTCTATTAAGCAATCAATCAAAATTCCGCCATGTATGGAGTACCATGTCAATAGTTATGTTAAAATGGTAAAAAATTATACTCTTGAGTACACCGCTTTTGCGAGATTGACAGGTAAGGTTGGTGAAGACAAAATGGGGAAAAATGACCTGAAATTGCATATTGGACCGGGAATGGAGTATGTTAGGGATTTCGATGACTACACCATCGAAGTTTCTGTGAAAGGACAAATGTTCGCGAAATATGGTATTAAATCATTCATCTCCGGGCAGGGTGTTAACATACCGAATTGCTTGAAGACACTAAATGCTTACAACATTCAACCCATCTTATCAAGCCATTTTGTCTATGAACTTCCAATCCGCGGTGAGTAATGAGAGAGTTGCGTGCTGATTGGTATGAAAAAAACTCCATTTTTACATAAAACTAATTCAATTTTGCGGGTTATAACCAATTTTATTCACACATTATTTTGAGTGTACACATTATTAAATAGGGATAAAAATGTTGACATGGTAAAGCCATGAAAATACACATATGTATCACTACAATTCATCAACAAAAATAAACAAATAAAATTGTTCTTTATGTAAAATTACCAAATAGCGTGCTTATTTTTTTCCACCATCATTAGTGTAGTCCAAAGTTGTAACATACTTAAAGCTACTTAGTTCGTTAATTACCTTTTTAAACGTATCCCATTTATTACTAGCATTGAAGTCATAATTTTGATTTGCACAACTGTAAAAAAACATGCTTGCATTTTTATGCATTACTAAAATTACCACCCAAAACAAGACAAATAATTTCGTAATTAGTTTCTACGCCACACTAAAAATAGCAACAAAATCGATAAAAAATTATCGGACGAGATTTCTGGCATTGAGCATATTATTTCCAAGTTTTTTAACATGCAAGTTGTTTGGCTGAAATGGTTTAGTCTATATTTTGTCATGTCCTAATTAGAAAATGTATAGATTTTTCAATTACATAATTAAGTTACCGGGGGAAACCCGAAATTAAAGAAATTCTCTTTGTCATATTTTCAGTGATAATTAAGTTTGCATATATTAAAACTTAATTTAAATTAAGGTCATTATATTCAACATGAAATTTTTAATATCTCTGAACTGGTTACGTCCAGTTTCAATAATTTCATATGATTAACTTGTAGATTTGTTAATTACTTTTTGTCTTTATTCGTATTATGACCTGCTCCGGAGAAGAAAACTGTTTAAAAAGTAATTTGTAAATCTATAATTTTATCAAGAAAATAAATTTTCCACTTCAAATTATTCAGCCACCATACAAACTTGAAAACCATAAAACCTAGTGAATAAGTGGTTTCAAATAATTAGTCACGAAGAAGACTTTTATCTTTGAAATTCAGAAACCATCTTGTCGCAATTGGAAACAAATATCAAAATGAAAGTTTTCATTCTTTTGTTTGTAGTGACAAACGTCAACTGTCTACGTCTTCAGTTGTTTAAATCCAATAATTACAGGGGTAATCTATAAATACAAAACGTGAAATTAGAGTCAATGTAAAAATACCACTTCACATATGCAACTAAATTTATTTATTTTTGCAATTTTTATCAGGGAATTCAAACTTTCATCCACTGAGGAAAATACCTGTTTTACCCTAAAGGACTCGATTACTGATCCTGATTTTATGTCATGATCTATTACCTCATCAATTAGATCTGTCAATTAAAACTGAAAAAAATGTGTAGTGCTGTACCCATTTGACAACTGTAGGCGTAGTGCTCCAACTTGGCGTGTTAATAAGGACACTCCTGACTACCCGATCGATGCTAATGACATGTCCTTCGTCCAATCATATCTAATCGGCAGTTTTCACGTTTGCTGCCAGGAGTTAGGTGGTGGCCCTTTGCTAGATGTAGAATTTTATACAAAAACGTTTACAAATGGTAAAATCATGCTCCTTTACCGAAACATTTGTGGATGTCAAAATATTCCTTACAACTACGCATCAGATGAGTCACATATACGTTCCCTTGACAACTACGGAAACGGGATTGCAGTTTTCGAAAAGGAGCATTGCGAACCTTCATATATCACGCCTGGTGAACGTCTGAAAGTGATTCGATGATTTTAAAAGTATATTGACTACGTTAAATTACAAACAACATGAATATTTTTGCAGTATCAATGATACACTATTACCCGAGTTCGTGAGTCGAATCTTTTTGATAGAAGATTCATAAGGTTCTAAAATAAAACATACCAAAGCTTGCCTTCGTATGCTAAAAGCTTGCATTCGTATGCTCAATGCTTGCTTTCGTATTTATTATGTTTTTTGTGCACCATATCATTAATTACTGCACAACATATATGTATGTTTCCAGTTACCTTTTTATCAATGGTTGTACAAAAGTAAACTATCAACCAACTCATTAAAAACAATTACTATTATTAATTACAATTACTTAGGGGATAAGTGATTTTGGGGGGCTCAGGTCACTTAGGGGGGACAGGACTTGGGGGGTACGGGCCGCGAGACAGCAGACATAATTTAGCTGAACAAACCTGTAACTAGCCGTCGAAGTTTGCCTACTCAATTAGCCGTCCACGGGGGAAAGGACAGGAAGTTTTGTGAAAATCTGACCCTAAGTTTAATACATTATGTTGTCGTGTGTAAGTTTATTTCATTGAATATTTTTTGGTTAGTTATGACGTGAGTCTAAATAAGAAGAACGCATGACAAAATCCTTGAGAAGGGAAACCCGTAATCTAGAAAGCCATCTTGAGGTTCTTACCGAGGTCCGATTATTGCTAGTTGAAACTTTACCCAAAACCTACAAAAACTTTGTATGTTTAACACGTTGCAGAATTTTCCAGAGTTTTCAAAACCGTAAAATTTCGTTGGGATGTCTTAAGCATTTTTTGTTTTCTTAGGGTATATTCGTCTGCAACCAATATCATTAGACCATATCATCATAAATTTGAAGTCATTATTGTATACTATAAGTTGTTACAAATTTATTCCTAGGCACTCTTATAAATAAAGCATTTTTAAGTGCATAATTTGAAAAAAAACCAAATTTAAATATTTTTTAAACTCCAACAAACTGAACTTACATTTCAAAAATATTGCTAAAGGTTTTTATCTTGAATGCTTTAATGTTTAACATTTCACTTGTTTTGCAAACACGCACATATACTCTTTGCAATTTGAAGACACCTTAGAACACAGGTTTTAAAACTTTGTATATTAGCTCGTATAGTCTCAGCTTGGCAAGTTCTAAAACCACAAAACCAACTCCAATGTTCTTGTCCAGTTTAACGGCTGGCTTCTTGGAATAAATGAGCGAGACGTCGGGTGAAATTATTTTAAAGTCCTCAAAATCATGTTTGAATAAGTACTTGATTGCCTTTGTCTTTGAGTCGGCGCATTTCACATTTAAATTGTTCCAAATAGACAAGAATTTTCCAAAAGACATATTTCCTACCCCTTTGCATACTCCCTCATCAAACTTGTTTCTTGCTTTCTTGCGTAAATCAATGTTCAAGTCAATAAACTTTTTTAAATACTCTGCTTCATTAAAATCTATTATGTCATGCACTTCTGTTACTACCATTCCTTGTCTCAAAAAGAACTGCAATAGTTTGTAATAAAGGGCTACATTGTCTTTATCATACTGTGTTAAAAGTAAACTATTTACTCCGAGTTGATGTCGCTGCGATGGTTCACAACTTTGCCGTGAATTGTATTTATCTCCTTCAATGTAGTCTGTCCGTAAATTATGTTTTGTTGGGCAGTACGGGTAGTCTTTCGAGTATTCCTTTATTGTATCAGGATAGTGCAATGAGACTGTGACTATCCAACCTTTCCCAGTGTTCCACGGTAGCTTGCCTACGTTTACAGTTGACAATTCTTCTTTCGTCCACCTCCGATAACCGTTAATTGGCTGTGGTTTTGCCAGGCAGCTCATGTAAAGAGAGTTCAAATCCACAATAAGTATCTCTACACGGTCCTCATCCCTCACATTCAAGTAACCTAATCTCTCAGAACGGGCTGTTACTATACGTTTGGATAAATGAGATACTCCGCCCCTTATATTATCCAAAATGGTTTTAATCATGACTGGATCTGTGGGGATTTCAATGTCCGTTTTTGAATGATACAATGCAACTGAATATGCATAACTGGCTAGTGATAAGTCGTGCTGAGG
>JAQFXM010003981.1:0-18424 GCA_034693345.1 Entomobrya multifasciata | reverse complement strand
AATATGTTAAATTATGAAGGGAAGGACAAGTATTTTATCACTTATTTTTATGGACAGATTAACTTGTGAGCAGCTAAGAAGTTATGTGTGCTCTTCTTGAGTATCAGAGACTGTCTGAATGCAAGGGTCAAAAATATTACTTGCAATTAGCAAATGGACAATGACCAGAAAATGTCATGACCTTGTAACCAGCATTATAACCGAATGGGGCTATTTGGAATTATGCGGAACGAGTATGTGTAACGCTTTTATAATGGCGTTTTTAAACTGATAAATTTTGCTTTCAAAAGTCTTATTTTCAATCGTTTCTCATAATTCCAAAAGGCTCCATTCGGGATTTTGGTAATTATATTCGTAATCAGCGTACGAAAATTGATATATTTCACTATTTTTCAAAGCTCTACTCGATTTAGTGACCTGGTCATATCCTCGTGAGATGTGAAATAGCTCATCTCTCCATCTCAACACTAATATCTAAGTCTACAAGAGTGGGTTTATTTCAGTCTTCCCATTGTGTAGACTCACAATAATTAAATATTTCAAACTTAAATATTATTGTTTGTAAGAGTAAACATTTTTCAATTGATAGTTGTTTATAATAAAAAGTTCGTTAATTATTATAAACATCAAACTAAAGCTCTCCCAACTTTATACATTATTTGTGCACGCATCAGGGCAAATAACGTGGTTTACGCCCCTTTGGCAAACGAACCGTTATAACAAATACATATTTAGTCAGAAATGGTTACTGGTATTTTAATATACAATTGCTTTAATCGGCATCCTCGTCACGATCCATAACAAATCTTTTTCGGGTAAAGATATATCCAAAACTCAAAGCATGTAGTATCTGGGGTTTGATAACTTGATTTTTCTTAGGTAACTTGTATATCCAACTTTTTTCAACTTCCAAGGTCTATGATTAAGGCGAATAAAAGTGTTACAGACAAACGAATTACTAACCAATGCAAATCCAATGTCATGCTAAAATACCAAATACCAAATCTCAATATTTTCGTTGCAAAAAAATAATTCATCCGAATTGACACTCAATATTATCATAGTTTGTAACGAAATATGCCGACTTGTGTCGTCATGTAAAATTTTTCTCAAAACGGGTAACAATTCGTACGCGTGGAAGTTTTATCGACACATACAACTTGGAATGCTACGGAATTCCATTCAGTATTCATGATTTTTATGGCCAAACCAACAAATTGTTTACTTTTGATGACAATTTTAATGAAGTTTAAATAGAACGATGAGAATAAAGACAAATTTTGTATGATACGAAAGCATACCAACCAAATTGCGCCTCACTTTTTCTGACATATGTTTATATACATATGTAAATCTTAAAAAAAAAGAAATATAAATCAAGGAATATCTATGCAACAGCTCAGATTTACATATAGCGTGGTCGAATTCTATGAAAAACCAAAACAACAAGCTTTTATAAGGACACAATTGGTAAATTTAAACATAAAAAATCCAAGCCAATTTGACAAACCATAAAAATTGACCAGACATGATGATCAAACCAAAGCCCGTTTGTTGGCAGTTTCCCAAAAGGAATCTGGAGACTGGATCAGTGCTGTTCCTTCACCCAATCTTGGCACTCTCCTAGACCCAGAAACCTTGAGGATTTCTGTTGCTCTCAGGCTTGGTTTGAAAATTTACTCATCCCACACCTGTTCTTGTGGAAAGGAAGCGGATGAATTTGGTCACCACGCACTGTCATGCACAAAAAGCGCCGGAAGGTCATCACGACATCACGCTCTGAATGACCTAATCAAACGCGCTTTACTTTCAGCAGAGATTCCATCGATTTTAGAACCTACAGGAATCGACCGTGACGATGGTAAACGCGTAGACCGGATCACAATATTTCCATGGAGTACAGGAAAACAGCTTACTTGGGATGCAACCTGTGTTGACCCCTTATGTGACTCTTATCTCTCCTCCTCCTGCAAAGTAGCAGGCTCAGCTGCAAACGCTGCAGCTCAAAAGAAACATGCCAAATATTCCAAAGTGAAAGACAGTTATTTATTTTATGCATTTGCTGTGGACTGTTTTGGGACGTGGTCAGAAGATGCTTTACGTTTTGGTAAAGAACTTGGGACAAGAATGACATCTTCTACTGGAGAACCTCGCTCTTTCATTTTTTTCGCCAGAGAATCAGTATCGCTATTCAAAGAGGAAACGCTTCTAGTGTTTATGGAACAATCCCTAAGGATATAGATTTAAGAGAATTATTCTATCTGTGATATGTTTATTAATTTTACTTGATCCGTTGTCAAAAAGCTTTTTTTTGTAAAAAATGCCTTTAATAGTTGCAAATAAAGTTCAGTTTTTATTTCTCAATATACATTAGTTTTACAAATGCATTATCAACTTGAGCAGTTAGTGGTTTAGTTAGGAAACAAAAACCTCAAAACAACTTTTTACTGGTGGTCAAATGTTTGTTTTTATTATCTTAACCTTCCTATTTACAGTTGAGGTATAATTTAATTGATTAATGTTTTAGATCATTTTATTTGCTGATCTTTAGTTCCAAACTTTTACATATTTGACTGACTTCGGATTACATTTAATATTTTAAACTTCCATGTAGTTACATTTTTAGAGGTTACAATAAGTTCACTTTACATTTCGCGGACCGTAATCGGAATAAAATGTTACAACTACAGAAAACTAGGTGTGAGCAAGTAGTAGATTATCTGTTATACCAAAGATAATTAATTACTTATAGGGTTAGAATTTGCCTAAAAAAGTTCTAAACTATTTTCAAATAATTTATTACATTTCTGATGGCGTTGGTAATTCACAACGTTAGTCAAATTTTAATGAAATTTAACAACGAAAAATATTTTTAACATTGAACAATATGAACTACTGTCTACGAAGGGCCAACAGTAACACTGAAAACAAAGTCTGGTTTTCATTATTTGTTAAAAATAAAAAATCCATAATCTCTTATGTGCGTCTTCTTCAATTTATTTTAGTCACTTTACGTTTGTATTGTTCTAAACAAAATATTACTGCTCCTAAGAATAAGCACATAAACCAAATCACAAACATAAAAGAAAGTTTCTCCATTCCAATTTTGTCAAATTTTCCCGCAACCACTTGAACTACTGAACTACTTTTAATACTCATTTCGTACTTTTTATTAAGCTTGTAAACAAATCTTGACCACTTGTCCCATCGATCCATAAAACCAAATTCTCGACAATCCTCCAGCGTTTCAATTATATAATCATTTACTTTTGTATGGAATTCCCAAAACCACGGAAGATTTTCAATTTCGTCTGGAACTGTGTAACAAGAGTATTTCAAACTTTTCGTGGCTTCTCTCACTGTATGTTCCATCCCAAGAATCGTAATACTTACAGTACTGCTTCCAGATATAACAGCATATTTATTTGTAAGATATGCTGCATCGTGACTACCTTCATCAGGAGCAGTTCCATAAACAATATGAAAGCAATTATTAATTTCACTCTTTGGAATTCCACGGGTTTCAAGATCATGTCCAAACCAAACTTCTGGAGTAATGAAATCTATACTAGAGTAGTATAAAATTTTGTAACCGGCGTCAATCGTTTGTTTTATTGACTTGAAGATTTTTGGTGGAACAGGTGCCACAGCGAGACTTACAAGAACGTTTTGATATAAAGTCGTTATAGCCATTCCAAAGAAAACTATGAAAGAAAATATGAGTCTACTTCTTTTTTCAACGTTTGTATCTAAAAACGATTGCGAAACAAATACTCCAAATTGTTCGATAAGTGTATCCAAAAATTTGATATGTTTGTTAAGAAGTACAAGTAATATAGCAGAAGCCACAATTGAAACTGTAGCTGAAATCCAAACATCTAAACATATTGGAACGATCCAATATATTACAGATGAATGAAACGAATACTCATTTTTCCTTGTACGACAGTAAACCAGTTGAACAGGATGATATTGCATGAAAAAGAAACTTTTTGGTACTATAGTTTCATTTATGGAACCACTGGTCTCTATCGATATAACGTCAAGGCTATAGTCTTTCTTTCTATGATCAGAGGATTCATGTAAAGCAAATTCTAAATTATTTTGTTTGTTTACTATATTTATAGTAAAATTGTGCTTTTCTGCTACTGTAATGATTGCCATAAGGTCACCCGTACAAAAGTACATGTGTGGTGAGTTGAATAAAAGCTTTGAGCATGCCAGACGATCGTTTCCATAAAATTTAGATTCAAAGTATTCTGGACTATCGGGATACATTATCCAATCAATTATTTGTGTGAAGCCAGTCCAGAGTAGAGAACGATGTATTTTTACTGGATTTTGTACGATTACACTTAAAAAGTCGGGGTTAATGGGAAAACACTTGTCAGTACACAAATTTATGAATTGACCAAATTGATCGAAAATATTTATAATTAGAACCAATGCGGGCGAGTTATCTAATGTTTGATCGATAAAGTTGATGAAATTCTCAAGAAAGTATCGACTATTAATTAGATTTTCGGTAAGAAATATGAACAAGGTTGAAGTTCTCAGTGACGAATAATGAAATATCTTGTACACATTTTCATTTTTCGCATATTTGTAAAGATTGCCTAATGTTGAAAGTATAATAGAAAATGGCTGCGTGAATCTCAACCCAGCTTTCGATTGAAAGTCCAACTCAGTCGATGATGGACTTTTCTGCGGAAAAATATTATAAATAACTATCCTTAAATCTGAAAATTTATTAGAAATATTGGTCTGTAAAGATGTATTTTTAAAGCGAAGTAAAACAATGTATAATTCAGGATTTATGTTTAAAAGGCTAACAATTTGGGCTTCCCAATAGTTGAATTCTTGGGTAATCGTTGTTTCAAAGGAAGATATAAAGGTATATGTAAAATTAGTGAGAAGAAATAAACTCAAAGTCTTTTTGCAACTCATTGTTTTGGTGGATTTACAACAGCTTATGAAATGTTTATTGGACAGAATTTCAAGATTGATTTTATTCGCTTTTACTTCTTCAAGTAAATACAATGTGTGAACAAGTGCATAACGGTTATAATGACCTAAAAAAGTAATGACATATGCAAATATTTGAAAAACGTTTGTTTGCCTAATGACATTCTGATAACATACATATGATAATTGCATCGTTGAAGCTTTTTCTTTCTTTATTGGAAATAATAAGCATGGATCGAACAAATTATTTCCTAACGAATATTTAAAGTATTAAATATTTGGCTAGGAAAGATGTGTGCCTCGTGTTTTTAGGTATCATGTTTACACCTTGCGTGTCACTTGACCTATAGTTTTTCTGTTTCTTCTTCCCAGTTAACATATAAATAAGAAACAACGTTATAGCCCTTCGTTTTGTCAGCCCTCTCAAAAAAGTGTCGTAAAAATAGAAGACAATAATACGTCGAAAATGTTTTTGTACATGAGCAAATTGTGCCAAAAATAGTCAGTGAAAATCGATAGCTTTGAATAATCCTGATAGTGTAATGGTAGAGTTACCATGAAATATTAGAATTTATTTTGTTGAGCGAAGTTCCATTAATATTTTGAATAGTTTAAATTGAAACATTACGGATTGCATACTGTATGTAACAAGGAATGACATAGTTTGGCGGCTTATAATATAATGTGTTTGCGGTAACAAGGTTGCTGGGTAAATATATGCCAATACTATATGCCTTTTATGTAAAACCGTGGAAACACTTGATAATTTTATACAATTTAACATTGAAGCATGATTTCATGAAGGCTGGGCATGATAGTACATCAAAATAACCAAATTTCTTAGCCAGCAAATAAAACATATTCACGAGGACGAATACCGTTTCGAAATAGTTTATTTAATGACGGTGTACCAAGATGGGAAATTTTGAACTGACGATGATCTTGATTTTGTGTTATTCGAATAAATAAATGCGTACCGCAGTTCTACCATTATAGGTTTAGCTCTTTCGGTTATTTTTAAACATAAAATTATTCAGTTCGCTTGGACTTGTCTTAACATTTCAAAGGAAGAGTCTCTTTTAAAAGGAGGTTTGCTTATAACTGCTTGCTTTACATTTGAAATCAATTATTACAAACCCGTCCGGTTGAAATAAAGTTTTCGTGTCTATACTTTTTGTAGCACAATTTTACTTTCGAACATATATTTAAAAAATGTTACCGTTTCGTGCAGCATTCAATGTACACACCCTACTCCAGAAAATATATCCAATGCCTTACGCGGTGGATTATTTAAACATGAAAGTGGTGCATAGTAAACTTCACCAGAATATTTTTCACAAAACTATTCGAATCACAACTTTGCTGATGATCATACTCTTTTTTATTCCCACTCTCATTTGGCGTATAACTTGGTTTTTTTTCACTGGAACTCCTTTACAGAAAATCACATCGATCAACTAATAGTTTATTTATTATATCTAACAAGTTTATTTATATTTCTGCCTGCCTGGTTTACACAACACAAGTACACTTGTGATATTGAATATATATCAAATCAACTTTTTAAACTTGTACAAATACTACTTGAAAGCATCCCATCATCATTTTTAGTCAGCTTTATAATTCAGCTGCCCTTCAGCAGAGGAAAAACAAAGGTAATGGAGCTTCTAATTTACTCCTTATCAATATCGTGTTTTACTATTCTGTTTGGCGTTTCTTTATTACCGTTCGCAATTTCGTACGAACCAGTTCAATTTCTTTTTGGAAGTTCTAGTTTAACGGCAAAGTTGTTATCGTCAGTTTTTTATTTTGGTATCGTTACCTACGTTGTAGCTTGTGTATTGTCACTTTTGCTACTAATTTTTGTCATTAATGAAGGTGCGCTCAGGTATTCAGCGACAATCCATTTTCATAAATCATCTTTAAACAAAAATCCAAGGCTTTTATTTATAAGTTGTTACAAACGTTTTCAAACACTAAATGCACTTTTGAAAATTGGAAACGATATTGAATCGGAATTCTTATCACTTCTTATTTTTGTTGGAGTGTTTTTGGGATCCGTTGGTGCGTATATGACATTGAAAATGTATTCAGTATTAAATCTGTTTATTTACATGTTAGCACCAGCAGTAACAATGACCTGCTTTGGCATAGCTCTTTTTCTTACTCATTTAGGTGGTTTTCCGTACAAAAATTCCATATCATTTAAACTATACTGGAAACAATTTATGGTAAGGAAAGAAAGCAAAACTTTGATGTGTTCCTGTAAGCCAGTGGATTTGAAGCGTGGTCCGTATGGAATAGCAACTTCAAAGCTAGGCTTGCTTATTTGTGATGACATTATACGAAATACTGTGAACATGTTGCTACTAGACTATGGACTAGGCGTAGTGTGTAAAATTTAGTCCTTTGAAATGAGTGAATGTATACAAGCTATTTTGTACCAATGTCTTGTTCGCCTAATGCTGTACAGAAAAACGAGCTGATGCTAAAGCAATAAATATTAAATAGAGCCAAACTAATTTTAAGCCATGCAACTAGTTAAGGAACTAAATTTTTTAGCTGTTCAATTCTGCCAATAATCACTGGGATAATTTCTTTGGCGTTGTATGTTAATCTTTATACATTGATATGCTGATAAACATGACGAATAAATTAAATACTAAAATAATTAAAAAGGCAGGATAACAACGTATTAGATTACACACATTTGTTTGTAATTGGTCAGAGTAACAATTTCTTCAAAATATCACAATAATATAAGTTGTCATGCATATGCTGAGCATTATCAATCAAAATAAGGTGTAACGTAATATTAAGGCATGCTAATGCAAAAAAATATCGAATTGATGCTAATTGATAAGCTAATCATTATCTAAGTAATGATATTCGTTTTACTCTGAAAAATGTGACATTTTATCATTTAAAGTACATTTATAAACAATGTCAATAAAGTAAACCTACAAATTTATCATACTAATTTTGATCAATTTTAAATGCAAAGGTAATCTTTCATAATCCTATGTACTAGTAAAATTTTATATTTCATAAATTTTTATGTATTTTATGATGTCTGCTGTAATGACTACTAGTGTATAATTTAGTAAAATTAATTAAGTTTCTTTATTTTCATATCTGTAACAGCAAACCACAAAAGAATACTTTTCAGTTGTTGTATTGAAAATATTTTAATTTTTCTTAGTTAGAAATTTGGATTTTAACCGGCTTTTTTCTACGCCTGAAGCTATATTGTTTACAAGGTTAGTTAGCTTATATCCACCCTGACGACGACGAGGCACTCCATTTGTATGACTTCCAGTTGAAGTACAATTTACCTGATCACTTCCATCAAGACAGTCCCAGATATCGTCATCGTCACACCAGAATTCTGCTGGAATGCCTTGAAAATTAAAAAAGCCCAAATCATAAGTTTCATAAAATATTTTAGTAAAAAAAATCTGCAAAAATAAAAAATACAATGCACATACAATTTCCTGGAAGCCCTTGTTCACCAGGAGGTGTTTGTGATGCGCATCTAGCCTCATTATCAGCACACGGACAATTTTCTTCCGTTTCGTCACTCCAATCCAAACAGTCGTTGTTACGGTTACAGGCTAGATTTGCTCTTATGCATCCACCAATTTCACAAGCAAACTTCGATCAAAAACGGCAAAAATTCATTTTAAATATACTTACTAAAATATGAGCATTGAAATTATGTGTATACTGACCCTATCATCTGGACAAGCTGGACAATTCTGCCTTTCATCACTACCATCTTGGCAATCATTATCGAAGTCGCAAATATACGAATTTAGAATACATTTCCCATTATTGCATCGCCACTCATTTGAACGACATTCTCGACACTGGTCTGGATTAATTATTGGAGGCTCATCACTACCATCTCCGCAGTCGTCAGAGCCGTCACAAGCGTATTGTCCAAGTACACATCTTCCATTAGCACATTCAAACTAAAAAAAATGTACAAGTTTTCTAAAAAAATCATTAACCAGTTTTTATTTAAATTATTTTATTTCCTTACGTGGGATGGATGGCAGTTTTGACCCAAGGTCAAACCTAGAAGCCCTAAAATCCCGACACTTAAAATTGACAATTTCATTTTTCTTACTACAGAAAATTCACAAAATATCGCACTAAATAGGAAAAGAGATAATTGTATTTGGCACTTTGCGTGTAGTAAACTGAATTTAGTTCCACGTCGGCAGTTTTAAAATTTTTAACCCAGTAACCAATGATATTTCACTTAACATTGTTGTAAGCTACCTGATGGAAAACCCATGTCAGATAGGAACTGTCACCAACTATGCCGGTTTGACTGACACATTAGATATTTGATAAGAAATTCACATCATAAAGATTAAATGATATACATATGACGTATGAACTATTGTACTATTGGCACATATTGCGCAGATAAGCTGGTAACTGACAAACTTTGTTTAATTTCATGTCAACGCTAAATGTTATCTTGAAATATTAATGATTGCTGCTATATTTACATAGTTTAAAAATTGCGTTGACATTAAAACAATCATCAGAAAAGAGAACCAAGGCAGTAATATTTTAGGTCTATTTGTAATCGATATATTTTGATGCTTATGCAAATATGCCTTATACTTTTTTTTGCTGACTTATCAAAACATGATTACCGATTTTGTAATGTCTGAAGGTTATCCCCAAATGTTAAGTACAATATTTGTGCCTTCTTTAAAAATTTTGCTTTATTTATTGATAATCGTCCAATAAAATTAATATTACATATCAAATACAATACACATCAATTGTGGTTATGTTTTAGACACAAATAAGTTTTAATGGTTTATAGTTCCATTTTTAGCCTTTAACCCATTCTGTTCAAGACTTCTGCCAAAAGCCTTGACAAGATTTGGAAGCTTAATATCTTGAGAACTTTAACGAGCAATGCTCTTTGGATGCTTTGTAGTGCAGTTAAGCTCGTCACCACCATCGGGGCAATCCCAAATGGCTTCTGGATCACACCAGTGTTCTGCTGGAATGCCTTAAAAATTCAAAACAATATTTTATTAAATCAACTATTTATACTCAAAATTATAAGTAGATAGCTTACAAGCTCCCGGTGGCCCAAGTTCTCCTGGCGGAGTAGTTGCATTACATCTCAGTTCCGAATCTGAGCAAGGGCAGACTTCTTCTCTCTCATCACTCCAATCATAGCAGTCATTACGACCATTACACGCAGCTGATTGCCTGACGCAGCCACCAATGTCACATGCAATCTAGTTTGCAATAAATTACTTTATAACTCAAAAGATTTCTTAAATGTTATTTAGAAAGCAAATTAAATTTTAAAATAACATACTCTGTCTTCAGGGCAAGGTGGACAATCCTGACGTTCATCACTACCATCATAACAGTCATTATAAGTATCACAGACGAAGTTTGCACTAATGCATTTTTCGTTATCGCATCTCCACTGGTTTGCTCCACATGCTGGACATGGATTTACTATTGGGCGTTCGTCACTTCCGTCGCCACAGTCGTTGTCACCATCACATATCCAAATAGCTAAAATGCAGTTTCCATTAGCGCATTCGAACTGAAATATTTTATAAGAAGATCAGCATAAAAATCTCAGAGAATCTTTTCGATTAAATTCGTAATTACTGTGCAAGAATTACCTCACCAAGTGAGCAGTTTTGAGCGACGGTTAAACCGATAAGGGCTAAAAGCCCGAAAGAAACTAAAGACGATTTCATTTTGTAGTTTTGTTTGCAAAGTTTGGGCAGACAATATACTCCAAGTCTGCAATTGACTCTTTATATATATTGGATAATACATGAAGGTTTCATGTAATTATATAGGTCCAAATTCAATGTACACTATTGAATCAGCTTAGTAGCTTGTAGGGTATCGTAACGGACAACAACTTGAGTAGTGTGGAGTCGTGATTGACATTTGAATTTAATCAGCGAGCTGGAGTATTTGGTTGGTGATATTCAATTAATAGACTTATTTGTCCCGTTTCGCTTTGATAAGAACACGTGAACGAGAAAATTTTCAACTAAACTCGTGTTTGCTTTGGGAAATGTAGTTTAGAGAATATGACAAAGTAATCGTTTTAATTTCATAAATTGAACAATTATATAGTGATAATAATGTTTACGATTGTAGAAAAGTTTTCATTTGGACAAATGGCTGATAGGACGGGTGACGCATACACTAACCTAAGTTTGTAATCAATATTGCTGATTAAATTGTCATTATTGATGCATAAGTCTAACTCCTTAGCAGTTTACATAAGAATTTAAATATGTTTCATATTATTTAGTACAATGTCCGGAACGAGATAAAGATACTGTTAAAGTATAACGAATAGTGTATGACTGTTTATTATAAGGTTAGTATATACATATAGGATGAATACTTGAGCTAATAGTAGTAATTTACGAACCTGTATAAGAGTATAAAAACACTTTAATGATGCTGAATATTAACATCGTTTAAAATTTGCGTTGTGATCGAAACCATCAACAAAAAAATATATTGGAGACAGTAATATTCTCGGTCTCTGGGTAATCAGTATTATTTGATGGTTATGAAAATACGCCATATGATTTTTTGCTGACTTCGCGAAACATGATAACAGATTTTTGTAATGTCTGAATGTTATCCTCAAATTTAAAGTACAGTATTTGTGTCTGCTTTATATATTTGCTATTTATTAATGATAATTGAACTCAGTTTTTATTACATATCAAATACAATATGTCTCACCCTCACCTCTGGTTAGTTTTTAGAAACATGGTAAGTTTTAATGCTTTTTGGTTCCACTTTTAGCCTTTAACCTCTTCTGTTCAAGACCTTTACCGAAAGCCTTTACAAGATTTGGAAGCTTGATACCTTTAGAACGTTTACGAGCAATGCTCTTGGGATGCTTTGTAGTGCAGTTTCTCTCATCATCACCATTTGGGCAATCCCAGATGCCTTCTGGATCGCACCAGTATTCTCCCGGAATACCTTAAACAATCAAAACGATATTTTATGAAATCAATTATTTGTATGTAAAATTTATAAACAGCCTTAATATTTATAGCTTACAAGCTCCCGGTGGTCCAGTTTCTCCTGGTGGAGTAGGTGAAGTACATCTCACTTCCGAATCTGAGCAAGGACACGCTTCTTCTCTCTCGTCACTCCAATCATAGCAGTCATTATAACCATCACAAGCGGCAGATTGTCTAACGCAACCACCAATGTCACAAGCGATCTATTTTGAAAAAAAAAATAACTCAATTCAAAAGGTTTCTTAAAATATTAAGCTTTATTTAAAAAATTGCTTCATACTCTGTCATCAGGGCAAGGTGGACAATCCTGACGTTCATCACTACCATCCCTACAATCGTTATCAAAATCACAAACATAGTTTGCGTTAATGCATCTTCCATTATCGCATCTCCACTGGCCTGTTCCGCATGCTGGACATAAGTCAGGGTTTAAAATTGGGGGTTCGTCGCTTCCATCGCCACAATCGTTGTCACCATCGCAGATCCAGCTGGTTGAGATACAATTTCCGTTAGCACATTCAAACTGAAATAACAAATAACTTAATTTATTACATAACCTCAGTGAATACATTAAAGTTATTAATAATTTTTGTAATAAATTACCTGACTTGGTGAACAGTTTTGAGCCACGGTTAAACTGAGAATGGCAAATAGCCCGAAAGAAACTAAAGAGAATTTCATTGTGTTGTTTTGTTTGCAAAGTTTGGACAGAAAATAAGCTGGAAGTCTTAAATTTACTCATTATATATTGCATAATAATGCATGGTTTCAGATAGTCATATAGCTCGATATTCAATGAGTACATTCTGGTCAGCTGAGCGTTGACAAGGGCATAGTAACAGACAACAACTTTAATAGTCTGGAGTTTTGATTGACGTTTGAATATAAACAATTAACAGGAGTATTTGGTTTGGGATATTCAGTTTATATTGTGGTTCAATAAATATGACAAGCTGAATTGTCCTGTTTGGCTTTGATAAGAACATCTGAACGAGAAAGTTTCCGAATACAATGATATTTGCTTTGGAAATGAAGTTTTTTAAAAAGTATTCAATTCAATTGACAAAAGTTAACCATTGTTTATTGATAAGAATTCTTACGTGTTTGGAAAAGTTTTAATTCAGACAAAAGGCAGATATCAAGAAATATACAAATAAATAATGAAGGTTCTTATCAGGAATGCTGACTTAATTGTCAATATAAATGTATAAGCCTAAAGCTTTAGTGGAACACACATGTATTTAAATGCTGTCTTTTTCATTAAGTACAATGTCCAGAACTTGATTAAGGTGTGATAGTGCATGACTAATTACTATGCCGTTAATAAATACACATGAATTTGCTACTTCAACTAATTTTTGCATTGTGCGAACTTATCTGAAAGTAGATAATAGAATCACTAGGGCATCACTACTTAATAACAACTTGTACATTTCCGTTAAATTTTATCGTTGTATTTAAAAAACCGAGCCAATAACTTATAAGTACAAATATTGATACAAACTAAATACGCTTATGCATAAATGTTCTTAAACAAATTGTAAATAGTGATCCTCCACTGAATTTACTGGTAAACCGATTATGTCAAAAAATGAGTCGAAAATAATGGTTTATTATGGTATGAAACATAAATTTAGAATGTTTATTTAATCAAGATTGTAAAAATAAGAATGCATAAGTTAAACATGATATTTTAAGGAAAACATTTTGATACAAATTTTTTTACGGGAGACTTCATGTTTCCGGATAAACAGAGTTTTTTTTTACCTTAACGACAAAATGAGAAATTCGAATCTTTATTAACGTGTTTTATAATTATTCAGGCAGACCATAAGGTAATAATTATTACTTGTTACAAGAACATGAAAAAACAGTTCAAATCATTAATCATAATAAAACTAACGGAGAACATACGAATCGTAACCAAATTGATAAATAATTATTCAAAAAGTTTTTCTGCGACGGGCATTGTTATTGCAAATAACAAGCTAACTATAGAAATAACTGCACCCAACAAATATACTTAAAATTATTGAAAAGTTACTCAGATTTTCTTAAATGAGATTTAGTAATAGATAGGGGGACAATGAACGATGAACGTTTAACTTAGTTGTAAATTGGAAGTAAATGGATTATTTTTTCTATCAACTAAAGAATCATTAAAGTATACCTGATCATAGTCATTACTTATCGTCATATCCAAAAGTACTTCATGGTTTTTTAGCTTCCGTGCTATTTTTCTCTGTAGTTCCATACGAATCGGTGCACATGAAGAATTCTTGAAAAACAAAAAAAAACATCAAATTTATATTTTGTGTACTTGAAGCCAACTACGATTGCTGACAGCATAAAAACAAGTATGGCTATATAACAGGTTATTTTTTTAAATTTGTTAACACTGGCTTATTTCAACGCTTTAAAAAATTTAAAGTCAAGCCACTTGTTTTTAAATACTTATTCCAAATTATAATTTGAACATTTTTTCATGTTATGCGAAAGTGTTAGTTATCATAGTTGGCAATCGAATGCATATTCATGTTAATACATTACACAAGAGAAAACATACCTTGACGATCCAAAATACCGTCATAGCAGAATTCATTGCTGTATCCACATATACATTTGCGAAAGTCATAGAACAAAGTTGAATTGCCTCCCGGTGGGCAATTCATTGTCAATGGTCTTGTAGGTGGACTTGACCCAGGTGTATCAGCAGTGCAGGTATAGTATTTATAACAATCAAGTGGATCTGGAACATTACCAACTACAGGTGTACCTCCCTTTTCGCATAGAACGTAAGTGGTTGTGTTCTGTTCTGATCTGATGCTTGACGGAAAAACCATGTAAGAAAATTTATTTTAGATATTTTTTTAATAAGTAGATACGGAAATAAGCTAGATTTGGCTTTGAATATTTTACCTGTGGAAATTGCAGCAACACAAAATGCTAAAATGAGAGCTTTTTGTAAGCACGAATTCAATAGGACGGGTAACATTTTTATTGAGTATATTTTTGTGTGATTAAAAAATCCATTTAAATTCAATTTCTACTCTACGAAATAAATTCGAAAACATTCAATACAAAATGAAAAAGGCAATAAACTTATTTTACAGTGATATTTTTTATTTGGTGGAGTACATTTGTCGCTTTACACAAGCTGTTGTTCAAGCTATTTTATACCTTAAAAATAAGCAGATGTAATACCATTCGACATTGAGCTCGTGAATATTTCACAACAGGCAGAGTTTATAAAGATTCAAGGTTGTGAAACAAAACAAAGTCAATGATAAGAATATTTTTATGAAGAAAATTTTGATTAATATTTTTCTCTGTAAAAAGCATAGCTATATACTTCAATAATCTTAATGTAGTGCCTTTAAAAGACTGACGAGATACTAGTACATAATTTAAGAACATTTAAACATAACTTGAAAAAGCAAATTACTTAAACTTCATATATTACATAATGATGTTTTATACTACTTGATGAAGTTAATGATTCATTTTTGGAGTAAATATCGTTGTAGTATTTTCTTTTAATAACTTCGGTAATTACAGTGTAGCATGTACATTGTACAATAATGCATGCAACAGCAAAGTAGCATAGAGCACACATCAGCCTCTGGACTATGACACCGACCTCGTGCCAGATGGAATTTGGGAATTGGACTGAGAGGTGAACTATCTCATCTCTCCATCTCAACCCTAAGATCAAGTCTGCAAGATTGGGCTTCTTCAGTCTTCCCATTGTGTAGACATAAACATAAATTATATTTCAAAATTAAATTACTCTGTTAGTAAAATATAAACATTTCTCGATCGACAGTTGTTTATAATAAAAAATAAGCTAATTATTTTAAACACGTTAAAGTAAAGCTCTTCCAATTCACACATTATTTGTGCACGCATCAGGGCTAATACGTGGTTTACGCTCACTTCGCAAACGACCCGTTACAACAGTTATATCAACCACTATTGGTTGTCAGACACGTCATATATTGCGACATGTGTTAATTGTCTTTTTCGTTTCGACTTAAACTTTATCCAAATAAAAACGACTTTTGTCTTCGAAAAGAACCATAAAAGAGAGGTGAACCGAAGTGGTACTGAGCAGTACAATTCGACAATATCTTTGCAAATATCTTCTACTATGGAAACATTTTGGTCAGCTGAAGAGAACAAATGTGCATGAAAGCCATAAAAAGTAGTCATATGGAGATTTGATTGACCTTTCAATTTATACAATCAGCCTACATATTGTATTTTTGTACTATTTTACTTCTTGCCATAATAACGATGCGGACTTTGCATCCCAAGTTGCAATCGTTTAAAAATGACATAATTTCATATGCGTCAAAATAAACTTGTAAATTTCTTTAATAGTTGTGGAAAGGTTACTCCTTATATAGTAAACTTACTTGTATATTTAAACCTTATCAACTTTACTGAACAACATTATTGTACTTCTTTACTAGTTATACATTAAAATGTTTGTAACTGAAACTTGGATAAAAATTTCGATGTTTCATGTTGATAACTTATCGCTTAAAAATGAAAAGGTAATAACTTTGGCATTGAATTTTCCGTTTTTTTAGGACGTTTAAATTACATGCAAAAATACAAGGTCAAAATATAACAAGTAATATTCTACGTCTCTGGGTAATCTATAATGTTTTATGTTTATGAAAATATGACTTGTTTTTTAAATCGAAATATGTTATCAGATATTTGTTATGTCTGAAGGTTGTCATCAAACTTTAAGTGTATTATTTGTGTCTGCTTTATATTTTTGATATTTATTGATGACCATACAACTCTGTTGTTTGTATTCCAAATTGAATATAATAAATCAACTGTGATTATTTTTTAGAAAAAAGGTTCAAAGATTGTTGGTTCCACTTTTGACCTTTAACCTCTTCCGTTCAAGATTTCTGCCGAATGCCTTAACAAGATTGGGAAGCTTGATACCTTGAGAACGTTTACGCGGTTCTCTTGGGATGCTTTGTAGTGCAGTTTCGCTGATCATCACCATCGGGGCAATCCCAGATGCCATCTGGATCACACCAGTGTTCTGTCGGAATGCCTTAAATATTCAAAAACCATTTTAGTAAAGCAATTATTTATGGGTAATGTTCTAAATAGCCTTAATATTTACTGCTTACAAGCTCCCGGTGGTCCAATTTCTCCTGGTGGAGTAGGTGATGGACATCTCACCTCCGAATCTGAGCAAGGGCAATTCTCTTCACTTTCATCACTCCAATCAAAACACTCATTATAACCATTGCAAGTGAAGGATTGTCTAATGCAACCACCAATCTCACATGCGAACTATTTTGAAATAAATAACTTTGAAGTTCAAACGGTTACATAAAAGCTATTTAAAGAGCCACTTATTTAAAAAAAAAAAAATAACATACTCTATCAGGAGGGCAAGGTGGACAATCCTGACGTTCATCACTGCCATCAACACAGTCGTTATCACCATCACAGACCCAGCTTGCTGAGATGCATCTTCCGTTAGCGCATTCGAACTGAAGTATTCAATAAAAACATCAGTTTAAAAATCTCAGAGAATCTTTTCAATTACATTTGTTATTATCGTGCAATAATTATTACCTGACCAGGTGAGCAGTTTTGAGCTACGTTTAAACTGAAAAGGGCAAAAATCCCAAACAAAACGAAAAACAAATTCATTTTGTTGTTTTATTTGCAACGTTCGTGCATACAATAAACTGGAAGGATGACGTTTACACTTTTTATACATGATAATAATTCAAGTTTTTAGATAGTTATATAGGTCGAAATTCAATGTATTGAATGTTCGATCAGCTTGGCAGCAGCAGCGTGTAGGGCATAGTAACAGATAACAACTTGACTAGTCTGGAGTCTTGATTGACATTTAATTATAAATAGTTAACAGGAGTATTTGATTGATAAGATTCAATAGACAGGCGTATTTTTCCAGTTTCTGTTTGATAAGAACATGTGAACGCACGACTTTCCGACTTCAATCGTAATTGATTTGAGTGAAGTAAATTATCAGGATTTTTGACTAAAATTTCATTACTTAAGTTTTACTTAAATTGTATACATTATCCAACAAATTCTGATCAGGTACCTGCGATGTATCATTTTCTTTGCATAAATTTAGTACTAACAGTTACAGGTATCATCATTTGCTGTTATACACCAAGGGAAGTAGCAAAATATAAATTATTACTTTCTGTCCTTTCAACTTTAGCTGAATACATTACAGCTATTTAAGCCACAGGTAAAAATTTTTATTTTTTAATTTTTTATTTATTTAGGGCTCACCCTTAAGCTCTTTCGAGTCCAATGACCCATAGAGCATCATAATCATAATCAATATATTTACAAATAATGATTCTTAATATGAT